>JAPYYV010012390.1:0-11168 GCA_030522625.1 Copidosoma aretas | reverse complement strand
TGTTGAAACAAGACAAATATTTATATCGGTCTTACAGTCAAACTAATAAATAAACATTATTATTATTTTTAATTTGACGTATGTGTGTGTGTAATTTTTGAAATTACACTAACACATGTATACGCGCTGCTCCATACCAAGCAAGTTCAACGCTTGTTGAAATTCTTACTTGGCGGCTTCACTTTAGAAGCTCGGAGCTAAAACAAAAAAGGAGAGGAATCGAAGGGAAGGAGAAGGGGGAGGGTCATGATGCTGGCTTCGGTAATATGCCAGTTCTCCGTGATTTCCATTTAATCCTACAGACCAGCTATGTCATTCTCGCCATCGCAAAATAATCTGAAGCGTATCGGTGCTAGTTTTACTTGATCTATCGTGTTCGTCTGTGGCGCAGATCGTTAACAAGCCACACTGAAGAGTCCAGGTTGGCGATCTGGGACAAAACGAATCTTCTCCTTCCCTTCGATTCCTCTCCTTTTTTCCTTTAGCTCCGAGCTTCTAAAGTGAAGCTGCCAAGTACGAATTTCAACAAGCGTTGAACTTGCTTGGTATAGAGCAGCGCGTATACATGTGTGGGTGTAATTATATAAATTACACACACACATACGTCAAATTAAAAATAATATTAATGTTTATATTTTCTGTGAGAATGAAGACAGGCAGCGCGAGACGCGACGCTTTTTCGCAACGCTGGCTGGATAGTGTACGTATGTCAAAAGAGTTAATATTCGTATTTATGTAAATAAATATTATTTTTCTTCATTTCGAATGTTGCCACAAAGACAGGTTTTGTCCCAATTCACTCCCTAATCAATATCTGAGACTTTTAAAGTAAGAAAAGGTACAACATAAGCAGTATTGCACGTACAAGGCGTAAAAAAAAATCTAATATAAATTTATAAATATGTGTACGTTAAATGAATAGAAAGCTGATACTTTAATATGTAACTTTTTCTTTCATTTTTAGTAGCTGAATGCTGCCGATCTAGTATTTAATACTAGTTGTACTTGGGCTACAAAGGAGTCAAAGTAATTTAAATATATCTTAGCATTAATTCATTATATAGATTAAGATAGAGTGTATCCAAAAAATTTTATAAATAATCAGATATGTGTTCACCTCAGAAGAAATATCTTTTCAAATTTTAGTGTTTTAGTGTGTAGTCAATTGGTATTATAATCATTATATTTAATTACAATAAGCTCGACAAGCAAATTATCAGAATTACTGTTTTTAATTTATAGAAAAAAGAAATTATCACAGGTTTTGAAAAGCTGTATTTCTTCAATCAGCTGCATCTGAAGGTTGCATTCACTCTTGCTTGATATACCTGATGTTATGGATACATTTTACATAAATCTACACAATATATCAACAAAAAGAAAAATTTTAAATTGTTTTGACTCCTTTGTAGCCTTCATACAACTGGCATGTCATGTACTAGACAAGTAGAATTCAGCTAGTAATAATTAGACAAAGGGTTATGTTGTCAACTACCAGCAATTCATTTGTTTAACGTACACGAATTCATCTATTTATTTTGATCTAGTAATAACTACTTCAAATTCAACTTGATGAGGCTAGTTATTATAGGTTTTTATCCTAATGCCACTGTAATAAATTACTAAATGTTACTGATTGATTCCACTTGTTTATCTCTTTGTACATGCAATACTGCTTGGTTTATACCCTTTCCTATTTTTTAAGGGTAAAATACTGTTTAGTAAGTGATTTACGGCAAAATCTCTCCTTATTATTACATCCATAGCGACAAAAATATCATTTATTTACATCAATACATATGTAACAGTGTTGACATACGCGCGTTGCCCAGCCAGCGTTGCAAAAAAGCCTCGCCACTGGCACTGCCTGTCTTCATTGTCACACGGAATAGTATGCGTGTACTGTGTGTGTATAATATAGGTAAAGTACAGTCACAGTCAGTAAGTCAGTCGTGTCTGCTGAACAGCTGAGCGATACTACGAGCTACGAGTTTTTTTATTATCATGCATATGTACGTGTGTTCCTGCGTAGAGATTTGATTTAATTTGTTTTGATAGCCGGTTTTATTATGCCTAGGAGAGACAACCGAACGGCAAAGAATATACATCATAAAGATATTAAACAAAGGAGACAAGAGTCTAAAATACAGTTTACAAAATAAGTTTATAATGAGTAGCGTAAATACTATTTAGAATACATAATAGGAAAAATAAAAGTTGGATACCGCAGAGCGTATCGTAGCGCTTATTCTTCAATACGCGGACGAAAACCAGGAGCCATTTGAGTGGCAAAGAGACATATATAAATTTTGGTAAAGTTCGAAAATGCACAATAAGTTAAATATACGGTTAGTGGAAACATGTAATGATAAAGTGAAATTTACAAAGCTCGTATAACTACTAGTAAAACGAATAAGTCTATCTCTGGCTGTACAGGTATTTAAAATAGGCTGTTTTGACTGCCTCAAGCTTGGGTTGTAGACAAGTGGGGACTAGTATACTGGACCAGTTGCGCATAGACTGAATATAAAATGAGTTAAATAATTAATTATATGACGAAAACGGGATCCACGCATTTAAATTGCCAAAACGCTGCGATCGGCGCTGGCTATCATCGGTGTAGAGTAGTGCGTTAAAAAGATATTGCGGACGTTGTGTGGTTAAAATTTTGTAAGTCAATGGGCTTAGAAATTAGTTTCGTCGGTTTTCCAGGGAAAGCCAAGCTAAACTATCGTAGTACGGGCGCAGTGCATCCTCGCAGCACAAAGAAAATATGGAACGTATGAGTGTATTGAAAAGGCGCTGGAGCCTAATGCGTAGGTATACCAACAGGCTGTAATATACCAGGCACGCATAGTCAAAGTAGGGCACAGCTAAAGCGCTGATAAGTCGCACCCTGAGCCTGGGGGAAAGGCAACGGCCCCTGTAATGCAATCTGTAAAGCACCCCATGGACGTTCGAACAAATTTGAGCGACGAGATCGTTTCGAGCGAGGTCATGCGATATAATAAGCCCCAAGTTTCTCGCTGGGAAAACAAATGGGACCGAAACGCCGTTTACGGAAATCAGGAGAAGCCTATCTAGGTCTAAGTGCATCAGGTTCTGGGTGGAACCAAATATCATAGCCTTGGTCTTGCGTGCACTCAAGGACAAACCAATCACATCGGCCCACATAACGACCCCAGCAGCATCCTCATTCATGCGATCTATGACACCAGTGAGATCGTCGCGACGACACTGCAGATAAATTTGGCACGAAAATCAGACACCGGACGTGCATGGCATATCGACTAAAGACACCATCGAGGCCCATCACTTCCTCTGAACATCCAGTGATGTAAGAGTGCATGCAGCCATGTTATCACCTCATTTGAAAAATAAAAATAAGACAAGCGGAAGAGCAAGGTCACGTGATCCAGCGCATCGGAAGCACGGCTGAAGTCAAAGAGAACCGGCACAGTGACAAAGCCCCTCTCCATTCCCCTCCTGACGTGCGTCAGGATGATGACAGAGCATTCATTTCATCAATGTCAGAGTCTTTCAAAATTTCTATCTTGTCAGCACCGTTATCCCTACGCACGCAAATAAATTCTGCACGAGCCCATGTGTATTTAAAATTACATGCATTAGCTCGCTCCTTCGCAGCCAACAGGACCTTATACTAAAGCTGGGGTAACATTTCATACAATCCAATAATGCGACTTGGATCAGGACTCTCCAAGCCTACATCTAATAGTTTAATAGCACCATGTTTTCGCTTGGTATCGAGTACAAAGTCACAAGCAGCCATTGACTTAAACTCAACTACTACAGAACCTGATTTGGGCGCTGGAGAAGCGGTGGTGATGGCCGATCATGGACCTGCCTGTAATACATCACTTCGCAGAGGCACCCCTTGCACATCGAGCATTCGCTCAGCTGTATGTATATGATATACAGCGATGGGCAACGAAATGCCGGTGACTCGGAGCTCAGGTACACGTCTGTCACCCATCTGCAGTCTTTTGAGATGCTTTCGTTCTCGGCGTAGGGACTGATTCAGTGCCCCAGAAGGCCAGGCCTTAAGCTGCTTGACCTCGGTCCGAAGCCAAGTGTTCTTCCTTGCAAGCTCGGATATACGCTGGTCCTGATTATCAGCTAACTTTTGGATGGAAACGATTTGACTCGTAATACCATTGAGACGTGCGCCCGTCGCAATCACGCTGATTTTGATGAAGGCATTCAGTGATGTGTAAGTAACTTGGAGTGACGTGACAATATGCGCTAATTGCTCCGTGGTTGACATTGAGGCGTAGTTCTGCGGTAGAGAAATACAGTTACTAGCAGTAGGAACTGGAATGATTGATGTGTTTTCAAAAGTTATATCTGTATCAATCTTAGCATTGTTAGCTTAATCTGAGCCCGAGTTAACGGAGATAAGAAATCCATGTTATCGGTACTGTCAGAACCTTCGGTAGATATTTCGGGAGATGTAGGCAAAGGGCAGGTATCTCTCAAACCGCGAGCTGAATCAAGAGCTCGATCACGTTGGTCGGCCACGTCAGTGGATCGAGAGCACCGGGTGTCGCGGGTGGTGGCCTCGGTGAAAGCACACGCGCAGCAGGATGATAGTACCTTCAGTGAGAGAAGCTTTTCGACGCAGGATGGATGGTATTATCTGCCGCAGGTTTGGCACTACTTTATGACCTAAGAGACACTCTTGCCGCACGTGTTTCACATAGTCATTTATAAATAAGGATATAATGAACGGATAACAAACATAAGAATACATGGATCAAAACATACAATGAAAATTTGACTGTTTATGGTAAAATAAAGACTCAATTTACTGTTGATATAGTATTTACAAGGGTAATAAGTATGAAATATAATAAACCTAAATAAGTCGAAGCTCAGAAACAGTCAGGTGACCGAGCGCTCGAAGGCAGCAACAGCCTGTAAGATAAAACCAGAAATAAATTGACACTGAAGCATAAACGCATATAAAGGACATAATACAAAGAATAGTAAAGGCTTCCCGCTTTAGTGTATCACGGAGCTATTTACAGCCGATGGATTGCCCAATATTGAAGTCATAAACACAATCTACCAGACCATCGGCCCCGCACTCGACCAAGCGCCGGTACTGCAAGCATTACCCACAGTTGGTAGAGGGGCGTATGGCTAAAACTCATAGGTGGCCAAAAGCCTAGGGAATATCAACATTGGGACAAGGCCGGCGTCCAGAAGATATTACCGCACGACCTCCCAGTAGCCCAGGCTTCAAAAAATCGGTCACCTTAAGCCGTCGCACAGTGGTTCAGAGAACCCAAAAAATTATCGAAGTTCTTTCGTTACACGAATTTTCACTCAATCTAGGTGTATTTAGGCTTAGTCTTTTCCTAAAACCATAAATTGCAGGAATCCGAGTCATTTAGAAGTGTAGCTACTTACTACATATATGTATATGATACATTTATTTATAAAATTCCTAAAAACTGCATTTTTCGTACAAAAAAATTATACTGGTAAATTTGTAAATTATTTTAAACGTGTTTAAGTGGATTATATCATTGACACAACATTTTTCATGAAGGTTATAGTATCTGCAAGCGTATGAATATATCATTACATGGAGCATTTCATGTCAAGAAAAAAGTTCTTATTTCAGAAGAACTTTTTTTTGTCAAAACTCTGAAAGATTTTGTAGATCTTTATGGAAAAAGTAACTTAAGATTAAAACAATTCAAAATCACATCGCTAGCGTCATTTACGATTTTTGAATTAAAATTTTTTATTCAATGCTAATTTTCTTAATTTTCTTCCCCACAAATGGAACTTTTTTTTTTAGGGATAACATGCAATGAGTTCATTTCAGCATATTGTAATAAAACTTTTTGGATGTATATGCATATATTATAAATATGTGTATATTTCTATTTATACTTTTACGAATACTTAATTGTTACTTACTGTCATCACTCCATTTGATAAGGCGCCTAGGTGTGTGTAATTATCGTTAAGTCAAAAATTTTTCGAGTTTAGTCGAATAACTTTATAAGCAACGCCTTTATGTAAATATAGTTAAAGATACATGTGATTGTTGAATATTTTATTAGAATCTTCTATTAGTGAAATTCACGAAACAATTTCTTCTTTTTGATACACGAAGAAGTATTCTGAATTTTTAAATAGTACTCGCCCAAAAAACTCAAACTACTTTGCATAAGTATGAAAACTTTCAAATTGACGCATGCCTTCATGGATTCTAACTTTATTCTTCATTTTCTTGTTACATGTTTGTATTAATGTATATAAGTTTATACAGACATATAATACAATTTTCAATAAGTTTCATCGGAAGTAGATTTATGTTACAACATAAAAACTACTTTATATTTTACAACCTTATAAACTTACATCAGATCAATACTATAATGTAAGCCCTACAACACTAAAACTAATATTTAAATTATCATGTTTATCATTGTCATCGTCATCATCATCGCTTTCATCGTCCGCATCATCATGAATATTATCACTATCATCATCTGATAGGACACTATCATAGATTATATCATCTCCTCATTGATGCTTCATTGAAGATTATAAATGTCCTGATCTTTTGTCGAGTCTTCTACTGCGATGTTCTTACGTTTCAGTAGACAGAGCATCTCTTTGGTCCAGAGTCTTTTACATGTATCAGAAATTTTACGACACAGTGAACGAAACAGGTCTAAGTTCATCATAAGCCTTTAGAGAATGTCTGTGTTTGTGGCAATTCTATCGTAAACGAATGATTTGATGTATAAGAAACTGAGATACTTATAAAGAAGTAATATTTTCTACCTAGATTAAAGACTTTGCCTTATCTACAATGTTTTCTTGAAAACTCTTCGCGAAAAGTCTCGACAGTTTTATGATTTGCTTCCTAGACTTCTTTGGATAATAGTCCCACTGGCAAAAACAAAGTTTCCATGATTTGGTAACCGTGTAATAATATAATGTGCACCGATGTGGGCATAAAAAACCAAGAATATTTCTTCACAAACATTTTCGCAGTTTGCTATGCGTGGATTCTAAATGCTTCCACATGAATATATTCTCCTAAAGACACTAAGGCTAATATGACCCTGAATCGTTCAAGAATTTCTACACTAAATCCTGCAAAAATTTAAAATATTAGTCTTTGTACGGATATAATATGAAGATTGCGTCATTCGATAATGTGAAGTACGGCTGTAAACTTACCTGTTACATCTGCAACAGTTTTGACATTGTCAAAAAACTTTTGGGCAGTGTTCTCATTGTTTGTATTACCTGCACTTTGAGTTGGTGCATTCACCAATACACCAAATTTTTTCTTAAAATCATCTTGAATTTGGCTTTTTCATTCTTGTAGTATTTCTTTTTTTCTTTTTTCTAACCTCCATGAAATAAGGAGGATTTTATAATTTTTCTAGAGTAGTGTTTGTACTTGTTGTATTCCTTTCACAAATTAGTTATTTGTTTGATAAGATTTTATTGAATTGTACGTATTTTTTAAATACAGTGTCTACAGTTTTGCTTGAAAATGCATAAGATATGGTATAAATATTCATTATTATTTTGTTAAACAAAATACTTAATGAAAATCCACTGCGAAAATAAATAACAGCTGCTAATACCTTAGTGCAAAGGTCGCTTATATATATATTTTGTATATGTATATATATACGTGTGGGTGTGTGTATGTGGGTGTCCCTTAATTTAAAGTAAAATGAATAAATCAGTTATTCTAGAAAAAAGTTAAATGCATTATGGCAAAAATTCTAGTTTTGAGAATCTATTTGTTTAAAAAAAATTTATCTTTCCGAAAGGAGAAAATGAAGGTTTTTAATAAATAAATCAATCTTGGAATTTCTTTAATGTATATTTATTAATATTTTTCTAACTTTCATGATAAATATTTTCTTTTCTTCTAGTTGTAAGTCGAAAAATCTGGAAGATATTAACATCTACTAATAAATAGATTTTTAATAAATAAATTAAAAAATATTTTACTTTTTTTTGCGGGTGGCTATACACTTAACCATAGAATTATATGTATCTAACAATCCCTTGTATTCATTGCGATAAATCTTTGATTACTCCTAATTTTAGAGAACATTCTAATTATTAATATTGTAAAATTAATTTTTTGCATTCCTATCATACTTCTTACTGATATTTCTATTTTATTGACCTCAAAAAATTTTCTTTAAGAAAAAAAGGTTTTTCTACTATTAATAATTTCTTTAAAAAAATTTGTTTTTCGAATAGCAAATCGTACATAAAATAAAGAAAGTCTATTCAAACTGAACTTTTTATTCATAGACCACACAGGACCACACAAAAAAATGTCAGGGTACCAATAAGCAAATATGTTTTGCTTGTGTATTTTGAAGTGCTGAATCCAAATCTGGTGTTAAAATTGCTTCATCACGTTACAATTTTTACCTAACCTCAAAAAAACTAAAAATGGTGATAAAATTCGCAAATTGCAGGCTCATAATGCAAAGTAATATACTACAAGAATTTTAAAATTGTCAAAAATATTTTCTACTGTAAAAGTACCTAAAATAATTTTCAAGTGACATGGGGGACAATGTAAAACATTTCTAGCTTAAAAAAACTCAAAAACAGCTACAATTCACTAAATATTGGTATGCATTTAAAAGTGTAACCATGAATTTGTCATTACAGAATAAGACTCATATACATATATATATATGGACACTGATATCAATTAAGATATGTTCAGTTTATATATTCTGTGATTCGTTTCTTTTACCCTCCAAAAATACGAAAGTTTATCTTAAAATGGAAAATCACATGTTAACATTTAGACCTAGTTTATTTAAGCTGTCTAAAAAGCAGTTTTACACGCATATTGATGTGCTAATTAAGAACCTATTCTATTTTCTCTGTTATATCATGATGTAAACATAACCTTGAAATAGTAGGGAATTGTTTGAGAGTGCTGGTACTGAATGTGACGTATATTATGGCCTTTCTCATCCGAAGTAGTATTCGTCATATGCACAACTCTCCCATTCACGTAAGAAACATATAATACTTTGAAAAATAAAATCTCATTTCACTAGAGTAGTGTCAGGTTAGGCTTATGGTTCTTGATCAAATAAACGTTTTTTGAGGTTAGATAATATTTATAATATCCCACATATCACTTGGACATTATTTGAGGTACTTTTACTATAGAAAGTGCTTATGTCAATTTTAAAATCCTTGCAGTATATTACTTTGCATTATGAGCCAGGAATTTGCAATTTTATTCACCATTTTTAGTATTTTAGAGGTTAGGTAAAAATTGTGACGTGACAATTTGGACACCAGAGTCAGATTTAGCACATTCAAATACATAAGTAATACATATTCGGTTATTGGTACCCTTACATTTTTTTTTGTGGTCCTGTGTAATCTATACACAAAAGATTCAGTTTAAACAGACTTTTTTTATTTTATGTATAATTTGTTAATCAAAAAGATAAATTTTACAGAGAAATTGATAACGAGAAGGAAGTCGTATACTTCGTACGAGTTCGGAAAGGCTTATATTTACGAACCGAGAAGCTTCGTAACGGGGTTCGTAAAAATGCCTTTGCGCACGAGTTTCGAATACTGTTTTTCCGTCTGATAACCCAAAATCAGGCAGTGAAAGTGCTATTTTGAGGTAAGAAGACGGAAAACATTTTTTTCTTAATAGAAAATTTTTTGAGGTCAATAAAATAAAAATATCAGTAATAAATAAAATGGGAATGCATAAAACTATTGGACAATATTACCAATTAGAATGTTCTCAATATAAGTAACGATATTTTTAAGAAAAAAAAAATTTATTATCTAAGGAGGATAGAGCGAGTGGTACCGTATCAACTTAGGGACATATAGTTGCGAACTGCACCGTCTTGTTCAACTCGCTAGTACTCACATGATTGTTGACTAATCATCATCAAAAAATTGTATGTCATTGATAGAGTTATGAGGTTTTTATTAGTTTTTGTCGAAATTCGATAACTGTCTCCACTGTTTCAGAAAACATTATAACCTACGAATGTGCAGATCCCAATCGTTTCAATCGAAACAGATCTGCTAATAATTATTAAAATTACAAAATTTTTTAGTATCGAATTGTTCTATTGCCTCTTAAAAATATCCGTACAAAATTATAAGTCGATCTGCCACTCGTCTCTTGGCTATTATTTGTTTACATTTTCTCTCATAACTTTTGAAATCGTCTGGTCTTCTAGGGGCCCTAAGATACTAATATATTCAAAAGTTTATAAGCTTTCGTTGGCTTACTTGTTTGTAAAGGTCTAAAGGCGCGGGGGGGCGTCATGGATCAGACTTACTGTAAGAAATCATTAAAAATCAGCATATATTTTACCTTACTATTAAGTAGGTGAAAAAACGTGTAGAGAGCGTAGGAGGGCCATTACTTCGGACTCACATGTATTAACTACATAATATAGAAAGATATATTTTATACACATACATATATATTAGAAGACACAACCAAAAGAAATATTTCTTGAAATGTCTTAGCTTACGTGTATACTATCGAATTTCAAAATTGGGGATTACCGCATTCTCATATTTTAGTAACACTGCATCCTGATAATTAAATTAATAAACCTATAGAAATTAATCAATATATTTCTGCAGAGATACCGTCAAATGACTGTGGGTGTTCAAAATTAGGAATAAGACATATGCTTCACGGACCCCATGATACTTATAGCCCTTATGTTATCAAAAATGAGAGAGATTGCAGAAAAAAATATCTAAAACCTTTTTTAGAAAAAACAATTTTTCAAGTAAACGGTTATTCGGAATATAAAAGAGTAAATAAAAAATTTTAAAATTATATATATAGAATAAAAGATAGCAATAAGAAAATTCCAGTTAATAATTCAATGGTCGTTCCATATAATGGATTTTTGTTATCAAAGTATAAATGTCACATTTATGTTGAATATTGCGCATCAATTAAGAGTGGAAGATATATCTATGATTTTATTAATAAAAGAAATGATACGGAATTTGTTCAAGATCAAGACAAGTGGACTGTAATTTGATGGGTTTAGTACATTTTAGCCGGACGGGGACTTGAGGAGCAGGAGCGTACTAAGAGCCCGAAGGCTTATTAA
>JAPYYV010012389.1:0-17206 GCA_030522625.1 Copidosoma aretas | reverse complement strand
CCTCCTCCCCCCCGACAAAAAGGCACGATTCCTTTTTGCCTTTCCGCGCGGTTTCCCTTCCAATCTTTTGAGCTAGCTTCCCCCTCCCCCCCCCCCCCCCCACAACGAGTTTTTATTTTTGTAATAAATTTTGAAAACACTATAAATTTCTTATATGTATACAAATACCTCTATTAAAAACCAACTTTTATGAAACGGAGTATGTAGCAATTAATAATAATAAATCCGATAACGATATTCATAATCATACAACAAAAATTTGTGATTATTAGTATGGAGACCGTAGAAAGAATCCTATATATTAAAACGAAAAGAATTATTTGGATCTTAGGCAGATACATTTTATGTATAACATTATAGATCTTGATAAAATTCGAGAATTAGCGATAATACAAGCTTTTCTGCTGACGCATTCCAATGCCTACACGCAAAAAACTACTCTTGCAAGTTTCAAAGCTTCTCTTGGCATTTTTTATGCTAAGAATAACATTGCACTACAGCGCTTGATAGGGTTATTTTTCACAAGAATGTATCCATCATTAAAAAAAAAAAATGTCTTGGGAAAAGTAAAGAACAGAAGAGACACAAGAGAAGGCATAATTATGGACAACTGCTTCAAAAATCTATAAATTATTTGGACGATTTATTTGACAAACTAACTTCACAGCTTTTTGACTAACATACATAATATCGAAACATGCGCAATAGCATGAATCTATCAAATTTACAAGGCAGGGAAGAATTAGAAGTACTTTAAAACTACAGAGAAGTGGTGTTAAAATGTAACATACAAGATTTGAGAAGTATTAATCGCTGATAATGTAGAAAAATCGGTAGAGAAGAAAAAAGTAATAAGAGAGAGTAAGGCTGCTATCAGTTCAAGAGGAAGAGCAAGACACAATATTTTTGTACTAAATTATTTTATTGGAAGCAAACTGGATGAAGTCATCAATAAGTTATATGCTGTTTTTGTAGACTTTGAAACAGAATTTGATAACATTGATAGAGAAATATTTCGGGTTAAACTAAATTTAGGAGAAATAAGTATAAAAAGACAAAAATATTGAACAAAAATCTAAAAATATACAGAAAAAAAAAGTTAATTACGGCCAGAGGTTTAAAAATTTATTAAAAACTATGAAACGGAAAAAACAAAAGTGCTTATCAAAGCAGTTTTAGGCTTAAGCAAAAGAGATAAAGTGGAAAGTTCAAGAAAAAGATTATTTTTCGTAAATTAAGTAAGAAAATTATATGGCGCGTACGTAGCAGAGACTTGTGATGAAAGGAGGGACTTCCTGTTCCTAACCCCTCATTTACCAACATAAATATATAGTATTTTACTATGAATCATCTTTCTCCTGAATTTCTTTTTATTATCATTGAATCCTATATTTCTGACTAATATTATTATTATTTCATTTGTTATTATTTTCTTTTTTACATAGAAATGTATGATTTATATATTTTCTTATTTTATTGCAGATCCTACAGTCTTTTACTTGAAAACTTTTGAACTCATTTATGTTTTTTTTTTTAGCTTCATTTTTCTTACTGCTTTTTTCTTTTTCTTCACATTTAACGGATGATAGAGCTATCAATTACCATATATTTTTTTTATTTTGTGATTAAAAAAAGTCTTCCTTTCCTTTTCAAAATTATCTTTGATTTTATCAAGCTTATTTTCCTTTGTCGTTTTTTTTCTAAATCCTATCGTTTCCTAATCCTCTACTTTTCATACACAATTTTAACTTTGATTACTATTTTGTATAATTTGTATTGGTTAAGTCCGTTTATTCTTCGATTTGCCATAAATAAGGCCACCTGCTCATGTCCATTTTTGTTATGTCCAAAAAGTAAATTTATTCCCTTTTTCTCATGCCTATTTCTAGACTTACCCTTCCCGCCTCCATTTTTAATTTATATCCGAGTGTATTGGCATTTAAACCCAACATGATATTTGTAAATGTCAATCTATATATTCCCCTTTTTATTATGTTTTTTATTTTCCAATCCATGCCTACCTTGCCCGCCTCCAGCTTCCGTATATATCCTATGGTCTTTGAATCTAAACTTAACTTCATATTTTGAATCTGCCTTCTAATCATTATATAAATTTTCATTCTGTTTCATAAGCAAGTCTTTGCTACACATGTGCAATATAATTTAATCATTTAGTCCATGTAAAATATCATTTGATTTAAACTTTTTACGTTGGCTCGTTTGCTTAAGCCTAAAACGGCTTTGACTACCCATTGCACCCTATCAGTGGTTTTTTCTGTGTGTCACGGTAATTTTTTCTTAAGAATGACACTTCTTAGTCCATTGGTCCCTGGCCTCGTTTAAAATTTCTAATCCCTTCATTTGAAATTAAATCAGATCTATTTTTATCCTTTTTTATTCCTAAAAATGAAGATATTTTTTTTTTATGCTTTTTTCTAGTATATTTTTGTACTATATTTATCTCGATCTTTCTCCATGGGTTTTTTTCTTTAAATTACTGTGCTCCTAAAACGACGTCATCAGATAATTTAAGCCAATAAATTTCAAGTTTATCGACTGTTAGACCTACTGTATTATTTTACATCCACTTATCGTCTATAGCCCCTATAAATAAATTTAAGATTACCAAGCTACACAGGCACTCTTGCCCTACCTCTTTTTTAATTTTTTTAAGTAAATATGATTGCCCCCAACCGTAACTACCTGTTTTTTTGAACATTTTCAGATTCGTTTCAACATTTTTCCTTATTTTTATACTTATCTCTCTCATATATAATTTGACCAAGACCATTTCTCGATTGATGTTATCAAATTCTGTTTCTTAGTCTGCAAAAACAGGATATAATTGTTTGCCCCCTCGCCCTATTTTATCTTTAATTAAACTATTTAGTACAAAAACATGGCAGCTTGTTCTTCTTTTTGCTCACATGCCAGCCTGACTTTTCTTTATTATTTAATACTGCTCTACCTATTTTACTACTTTTTCAACGATTATAATTGCTGATATGTTGAATGCCACATTCAGAAATGACACTCTCCTGTAGTTTTAACATCCTCCTACTCCTTCTATACCCTGTAAATTTAATAGATTCTTGCGATTTCCTACTTGTCAATAGTATGGGTGCTAGTCTATAAGCGATACAGTATGTTTTTAAATTCAATATCAAAATTATTTGCAGATTGTCGAAACAGTTTTCCACAATTCTGTCTTTTTCTATGTCTTTAATTTTTTTTTATTTTTACATAGACATTCATTTATTAAATGATGGATATATCCTCGTAAAATCTTTTTCAGCATTGCCATTGATTCCAATACTTCTTAAGGGCAGTCCGGAGATAGTTGAAGTTTTCTACCTTATCGGTGAGGACGATTTGATTTTACGGCTGTATAACACTATGTATTAAATGACTAGCTATTTTAGCAAAAAATAAAGCGTTGACGTCTATTCTTTACAGTTCAAGAAGTAAATCAACCTTAAGTTTTCACTGATTGATCGAAAACTCGCAGAAAAAAATGGGAAATACGATCTTGCATCACTCATCTAATATCGTATTTCCCATTTTTCTTTACGAGTTTTCAACTGATTAACTCAAATTTTTGCTTGATTTATATCTTGAAACACAAAGAATTGTCATCAAATATTGTTTTGGTGAATAAATAGCGATTTGTCCAATAATTATTGTCTGAAAGGTACGTGCATCTCTGCATGATCTAAGCAACGTTGCCGATAAGTTAGGCAATTTTATGTATGCTTCGGATTGGATGGCTTACTACACATTGTTATGAAATAAATAGGTATTATTTTGATAAAACAAGAGTCGACGACAATTTTTTGTGTTTCAAGTAATAAATTTAGCCTAAGTTAAAGCTTATCAAACAAAAACTCTCGGAGAAAAATGGGAAATACAAATTCAGATAAGTGATGCACAATTGTATTTCCCATTTTTCTCCGCGTGTTTTCGATCAATCAACGAAAACTTGGGCTTGGTTTACTCCTTGAAATGTAAAGACTCGTCGTCAACTTTTTATTTTTCGATAAAATAGCTAGTCATTTAAAAAATAGTGTTATACAACTGTAAAATCAAATCGTCCTCACCGATAAGGTAGAAAACTTCAAATATCTCCGGATTGCCCTTAATTCGTTTTTCGTATAACATGTATCATTGTTGTCCCTTGACAAATATTTAAAATTATTTTCTAATGGTTCTTTCCTTATTACCATCCCTCTTTCTTTCCTGTTTTGATTTTTTAATAGCTCTTCAAAACATATTAGAATTTCGCTTTACGCTACTTTCCTTAGTTATCCTAGGTTCGTTTAATTTTTTTATCTCTTTTTATTCTATTTATGCATTTTGAGTTAGTCGTTGATTCTATTTTTTCTCTCTCTTTTATTTTTTAGTATTCTATGAATTTATCTATAATCCATATTATTTGCTTAGTTATTGCTGAATCCTGTTTATAAATTTGCAATGATTTGTAGCTTAATGGATCGTATCATTTTAAGTTCCTCTGCTACCTGAGTGATTGCGTTCAGTAACCTGTCCTATTTTTTTGTGATATTTATTCCATATGTACGTATATTCGACTACCTGCTCACTCTGCTTGCCAATTTTCCAATTATTAATGTTTATAAGATGAATTTTTTTAATAATTATCATATTAATATGTAGAACTATTTAAAGTGATGATCAATTTTTCTCTTATTTATTAAAAAGCTTATGATTGCTTTATTCTTCGATTCATAAAATGATAATCTAAATATATTTTAATTTTTTCTTATTTATAAATGTATATTTTTGTATTTTAATGCTGTTTTGAAAATAATTCTTTCAAATGAACTTTTAATTTAAAAAATGACAAAACATTGAGAAAAACGATTGCTTGGGCTAGGCCTTTGGACAGATACACAGACGTGATGGGTTGTGATTTTAGATTACAAATAATCAACCTTTACTTAGCACATATTACCGAGTGCATTTATATAAAACAACTATAATAGCTATAACGTACATATTAAAAATAATCACACATTTAAATAAATTTCATCACATCTGTATCACAATAATGTAAGATTATCTTTATACTCATATAGATGCAATAATTCCTTCGATTGAATGCACTATTTATACATTTTATACAATTACCACAATTCAATTCAAAAAGGTTTAAGAATTTCTACTGATCTTATGATTACTTTCCAGCTCGAAACATCTCTGCTGTTTATAATATTTTGACTGCGTCAATTCCAATGTTGGTTATTATGAACGAAATTTTTCTACTTTATGTATTGTAAAATTGGTAAATAAAATTTGAAAAATTTATGACTGACTTAAAATTTGTTACATTAAAGAAATATATCATCTTTTTACATGTATTCTTTTTTAATTTTTAATACTTATACTTATTATAATTCTAATTTATAGAATAATGTATTTAAGATACAAACAGTACAACATAAAACTTTAGAAAAATCTTATGTTTCAAAGAACATAGTAAGGAAAAACTATTTCAATGTGTTAAATGTAAAAAAAGTTGTAAAAGATCGCTACATTTCAATAGACATATAATAATTCATAAAGTAGGACATATAAAAAAAAGTTGAGAAAAACGTAGTGAGGCTTTTATAAGATCAGACGGTTTAAGGAGCTTTGGAAGTTTTGCTCAGAGGGGCGAGGCACAGGGAGTCCCTCCTTTCATCACAAGTCTCTGCTACGTACGCGCCATATAATTTTCTTGCTTAATCCATGAAAAATAATCTTTTTCTTGAACTTTCTACTTTATCTCTTTTGCTTAAGCCTAAAACTGCTTTGATAAGCACTTTTGTTTTTTCCCTTTCATAGTTTTTAATAAATTTTTGAACCCCTGGCCGTAATTAACTTCTTTTTTTGTATATTTTTAGATTTTTGTTCAACATTTTTGTCATTTTATACTTATCTCTCTTAAATTTAGTTTGACCCGAAATATTTCTCTATCAATGTTATCAAATTCTGTTTCAAAGTCTACAAAAACAGCATATAACTTATTAATGACTTCATCTAGTTTGCTTTCCATAAAATAATTTAGTACAAAAATATTGTGTCTTGCTCTTCCTATTGAACTGATAGCAGCCTAACTCTCTCTTATTCCTTTTTTGTTCTCTGCCGATTTTTCTACATTATCAGCGATTAATACTTCTTTAATCTTGTATGTTACATTTTAAAACCACTACTCTGTAGTTTTAAAGTACTTCTACTTCTTCCCTGCCCTGTAAATTTGATAGATCCATGCTATTGCGCACGTTTCGATATTATTTATGTTAGTCAAAAAGCTGTGAAGTTAATTGGTCAAATAAATCGTCCAAATAATTTGTAGATTCTTGAAGCAATTGTCCATAATTCTGCCTTCTCTTGTGTCTTTTCTGTTCATTACTTTTCCCAAGACATTTTTTTTTTTTAATGATAGATACATTCTTGTGAAAGATAACCCTATCAAGCGCCATAGCGCAAGGTTATTCTTAGCATAAAAAATGCCAAGAGAAGCTTTGAAACTTGCAAGAGTAGTTTTTTGCTTGTAGGCATTGGAATGCATCAGCAGAAAAGCTTGTCTTATCGCTAATTCCTCGAATTTTATCAAGATCCATAATGTTATGTATAAAATATATCTGCCTAAGATCCAAATAATACTTTCCGTTTTAATATATAGGATTCTTTTTACGGTTTCCATACCAATAATCACAAATTTTTGTTGTATGATTATGAATATCGTTATCGGATTTATTATCATTAATTTCTACATAATCTGTTTCATAAAAGTTGGTTTTTAATATAGGTATTTGTATACTTATAAGAAAGTTATAGTGTTTTCAAAATTTATTACGAAAGTAAAAACAAAATTTGTTTTTTTTTAAAATCTTATAAAAAAAAAAAAGCAGGGGGGGGGGGGGGGGGGGGGAGGGGGAAGCTAGCTCAAATTATTTGAAGTCATATCTCACGGTAGAGCAGAAATGATTCTTACCTTATTTTGGGAGGTGACTGCGTGAAGCGGGGGAAGCTTGTACTCACCCCAAAACTATACAACTATATATTATAGGAAGATTTATATATATATATAAATCTCCGGGCTCGGTTGTTGTATATTTATGCCCGAGGTGAGGACAACATTTTTTTTACCGAGGGCAGAAAGTGCAATTTTTTGCTCGTTGGCGCATTTTTGGCCCTCTAATCACTTTCGGCCCTAGGGCAGAAAGAAATTTTCCTGCCTGTGGGCGGAAAGTAATTAGGAGGGCCGAAAATGCGTCCCGAGGGCAGAAAGGCTCTGCCGCACTTTCTGCCCTAGGTAGGAAGAGTCATCATCAGTATTAAATTATTAACATTTATTCGATAAATCAGTAAACTCATTTAATATATTTACTCTATTGGTTTGAATTTTTAGCAAATTTTCATAAGATCACTTTGATCATACGTGTTTGTACACCTATATGTGTATTAAAAAAAATATTTTTATTTATCATACAGACATGAGGATAAAAATATTAAATTGTTGGGGTTGGCGCGCGGAGCGCGCAGAGGGCTAAGCCCCACTAGTATATACATAAATATATGTATATATATACTGCAGGGTGGTAGGGAAGGGAGCGACGCCGCGAGTACGGGCAGGGCCATGAACGGGAGCAAGAGAGCGCAAAATAGAACGCCGGCGCATGGCGGTTTTGTGGGCTTTAGCTGGGGCGGGGGGCATGGACGTGAGGGGACGCTCGAGAGGCAGCGGATCAGTTAAAAGGGATTGGAGTGCCTCAACGAAAAGTTGCTCAAAAGATTTCTCTTGGACGTATTAGCCACGACGTAGGCCTTGTCGTGCTTGGTTCTTCTCCTTCAATTTGTATTGTAAGCGTGCGTCGCCATCAGACCCGTGTGGCTTATTGTCATCACTGTATTTGCTGCGTTTCCTGGTACGAACATCCGTGAGTATTTCGGGTAATTAACTCGAGTTAAGAGGACAGGTTGGTTACGATTCTATCGTTCTCGTCATAGAGGTGGTAAAACCCTTGCGGTGACCTCGCCGACATAGCTGTTTTCGACTACATAGGCAAGACCCCGTAGATTTTGTATCACCATTGCCTTGGTTTTTTATTAATCCACGTTTTTACGGCGTTAATGACTCTCATCTAAATTATCGTACTTTAGACGTTATATATTTGAATTAACAATGAGAATCCGATGCGATGCGATGCGTGCTATTTTTGAATTTAGGAGACGTATTATTGAAGCGATTCGATGCATTGTCGAGATATCATCTTTTAAATTTAAACGTATTTCTTTTCGTTATTGTCTTAATTTGACGATATTGAATCTGAGTAATTCACCCAGATGTCCTTATTATGTAACGGAATGCTATGAGCGTGTAGTATTCAGAAATTTAGTTTGTGTCACGTCGAACTCTTGGAGAGCGGCATGCATATTTTCTTCGTAGGATAATCATGTTTATTTTTTTTATATATACCTTGAAAGACGAGTTTGTTTGATAACCGCGCGATTTACAAGGCGTCGTTTTATTTGTTATTACAAGATTAGATTATTATTGTGTTCAGAGTATATGCACAACACATTTATATGTGTTGGTGATCGTACTAGTCGCGAATTGCGAGTATAAATCATACATTTTTGAATTTCTTTCTAACAGTCAAATACAAGTTGTACCTTAGTTATTCCGTGTGTACCGACACGCCGAGCGCGTTATAATCAATTGTAAAGAATATTGAAATCAATATTAAACTAATTTGTTCAATAACTGTTGGTTTTCGTTATTGTTATCGTAAGAAAAATCAATTATCATAATAATATTTCGTCCTTACTGGTTCCAAAACAACTCGAGTCATACCCCCGTCGGATAGGACATTGCGGTCACATAAAAATAGCGATGATGAAAGTGAATGTCCGTTACCGACTTACGAAGATTCTCAATAATATACATCTACAGGTATAAACATGAACACGGCGCCTTTCAGTATCCATTGACAACCAGTAACAACTGAAACGATAAATTCAATCACAAGGCAACTAACTGATCTAAACCGAAAATCCTATTATAGTTTAGCAATTATATCCAAGGGACGCATCAACTTCATTACGAGGCAATTTGATCTCGACCAGTCGCAATATATCGCGTCAAGACCATTATCATAATCGAAACAATAATCACAATAATAATAATATCGATAGCTCGCATCATTTCTTACCCGGCCGAAATACGAATCAAGGCTGGCAGAATCTGAATATGTCTGCACCAACTAACTTGACGCGCTCGACCGTTGAGAATTGGCGAGATCGAAGCCAGATTCATGAAATTGCGCTGAATTTGGAAACGGTACAATCGAAAACTAAATAGCGTCGTGCTTCCTAAGTCTCTGCTGGACTTGACGCCGATACGCGGAGATATTATACAAGGAAGGGAAAATTATCAGAGCATAATCAATCCACCGTCGAATCAAATTCAATATGATTGCACTCGAGAACATGATTCTTTAATTAATTTTTATTTTATCAATCCGATGGAAGAGTTAATCAATGAGGATAATTTCGTGCAACCTAAACAGAAAGCTCTCGAAAACGCTGTAAGCTGTCCGGAAATTTCCGTGAAGATTAAGGGGATCGAGACACATATGTTGGTTGATACCGGTAGTCGGGTTACGTGGATTGCCGAGAAGTTCTATGAAAAACACAGTAATATTTTTAATCAATGCGAGTCATTTCCCGGTATCGGTATTGAAGCAACAGGTTTTATTGGAGAAAAATCCGCTAAGATAATGAGACGAATTCACGTCCATTTGGTATTTGGGAGGTTAAGGAGAGAATTCAATTGTAGTGTTATACCAAAATTAGTTCGCGACTGTATTATGGGCGTCGATTTGCAGAACGAAATAAATCTTATTATTAATTCGGGTGAAGGATATGTCCAATGGAAATGGGAGGAGAACCATGGTAATATTAAATTTTTGAAAATACAGAAAAAGGGCAAGGAAATAACGCTAATTGGACATCATTTCATCGAAACACAGAATCCCGGGAACTGTCACGAAGCTTCTGATCAGGAAATCTGCTAGCGGGTCGATGAAATTGTCACTCTTGATGCGCATCAACGTGAGAAGTTACAAGACCTTATAATCGCTTATCGCGGAATTTTTGGCGAAGAGCCTGGCTGTTTTCGTGGGTATGAATATAAATTGAATTTACAAAACAGCGATCCCTTTTATATTTAGAATTATCCAGTACCCGCGAAATTTCGCGAAAAAGTTCATGATGAAATACAACGAATGTTACAACTCGGCATTATTGAACCAGCGCATAGCCCATATGTCAATCCGTTGCGGCCAGTGATTAAATCAAACGGTACGCTCCGATTATGTCTGGACGCACGCGAACTTAATAAACGGCTACAAAACGATCACAAAGGTTCTTTATACGTTAACGACCTGTTTCGTCAATTTCAAAAGGTTAATTATATTACCAGCCTAGACCTGACGACATCATTTTGGCAGGTGAAGCTAAATAGGGTCCTTGCATGAAAAATTTCATTTGGTCCGTCAGGTAGCTTATCAAAAAATATTGGACACGTATTTTTTCTTTTTTCATATAAACGAAAATTTTCAAAAATAAAGCGTATTAAAGTTCAGGAGTGGGGGCTGCATGACGTCATTACTGTATAAAATCCAATGCATAATCGACTACAGTTATGACGTCACGCGTAAATTTCATACTGTATATCTTTGTCAGTTTTCATTCATATATTCATATAAAAAAAGGAAAAATACGAGTCAAGTATTTTTTGACAGTCTACCTGATGTACCCGATTAATTTGAAAAAAAATTTTACGCAAAAAACCTATTCGGAATCACGTTCCCTTACGGCGCTTATGCACCGTGGTCAAACCTACGAACACTGTAGGGTACCGTTCGGTGTGAAGGTCAGCGGTGCAGCATTGGCCAGAGCTGCAAGGCCGATTTTGGATGAAGTTTCGGGTTTTGTGTATGATTTCATGGATGACTGGGTGTGTATTTCGGAAACATTTGAAGATCATATCTCGCATTTACGACAATTATTTTCTCTATTATTAGAAGCCGGGGTGACAATTAAATTTGGAAAAGTTAATTTTTGTAAGAAAAAAATTAAATATTTGAGACATATTATCAATCGCGATGGTGTCCGAATCGATCCCGATAAAGTGTCTGCGATAAGAAATTTTTCGGCTCCAACGAATATTAAGCAACTCCAAGCTTTCATAGGCCTAGTTAATTTCTGTGCAAAATTATCCGTCCAATTGACAGAACGTTTGGTTCCCCTTTTCGAATTGTTAAGGGATGGTACTTAATGGCACTGGGGGGCAGAACAGGATTGAGCCTTTAATCGATTGAACGACATTTTTTCAACTGAACTAATTTTAGCACATCCTAGATTTATTCCTCCATTCACAATTTATGCTGACGCGTCTAAATTTGGTTTAGGTGCAATTCTGTGTCAGGATGACGAATGTGGACAAGAGAGGGTTGTTTATGTCGCAAGGCGCACGTTAAAAGGGTCCGAGCGTAATTACTTTACGACCACGTTGGAACTGTTAGCAATAATTTTCGCATTACATAAATTTCGATCGTTTATTTTGGGAACAAGAGTTATAATTAAGACGGACCACCATGCGCTAACATACTTGTTTTCGTGTAGAAATCTTATTGGACGTTTGGAACGCTGGATGCTCGTACTCTAAAACTACGACATCGAAATAATGCACATAAAGGGCTCAAATAACAAGGCGGCAGACGCATTAAGTAGGTAATTTGAAAATCGGGAATCCAATGAACGCGATCGTTTTAATATATTCATCTTAACTAAACATCCCGTTGGAACATATATCATTAAACAAATAAAAAACATAAAAAATGTACAGGATCAGGACCAAAGGATTAAACGGATCAAAGATATGCTTAGCAAGAGTCATCAGCCAAACCATTACGAGATGATTGATGGCATCCTACACAAGAAAAATGAGGAAAAAAAAATGATTGTGACCAAGGGTTTTTTAATCTCCGTGATCTGAGAGATCCACAAAACGTACGGCCACATTGGCACTCGTAAGTGCTATCGTTTGGTTAGTGATATATTATTATGCGCCAATATGAGAAGATTTATCGCGATGGAAATTAAGGTATGCGACACGTGTCAGAGGATTAAACTGTATACAAGGTCAAATTGTTTCAAAGCGCGATATACTTTCTAAGGGTCCCCATGAACTCCTGGCAATCAATTTTTATGGGCCACTGCCAGCGTCTAAAGGCGGGTGTAAATATGTCTAGGTCACTGTTCACGTTTTTAGTAAGTTTGTCGTTTTGTACCCACTGAAAAAGGCTACGGCTACGGTCACTCTGAATCGGATTTTATCAAGTTATATTTCAAATTATGGAAAACCAAGGGCCATTCAGAGTGATTATGGGACGCAGCTCACATCAATGAAATGGTCGAAAACTCTGGTAGAATACGATATCCAGGTAATATATTTATCTATACGCCATCCCCAGAGTAATACCACGGGGAGGGTAATTAAAGAGCTGGGTATTTTCTTTAAAGCACTTGTGAATGATCGACATTTATCATGGGCAACGTATGTTCCTTTTATCCAAGATGTGATGAATGAAACATACCATAGTACCACCGAATTCACCCCCCTTGAAATTCACATAAATAAAGTACCGAGTCGTTTTTGGGAGCGTTATTTGCCACCTCAGGTTTACAGCGAACTAGGCTACAAAAAAAATTAGCATTAGTTGCGAATAATATTCGAAAAAAAGGTGTAAGTAGAGCGCAACGGTACAATAAGACGCATAGCCTTCAGACTTATAATGTTGGCGATAAGGTGTTGGTAAAGGCTTGTAATTTTTCAATGGATGCGTCCGGGATTACGGCAAAATTTTTGGCCATGTACCAAGGGCCTTATACGATAATTAGAGTAATAAATAATGGCACGTATACGGTATCAGATTGTCAGAAAGGTAAAATTCAAGGAACTTCTCACGGGACCCAATTGCGCCCATTTTTAGAAAATGATGAGAGGCAGTCAGCGCCAACGGCAGCGGTTGAATCGTAAGTTAAAGCGCATAAGGTTACGATTACTCCGGCTCCGATAGAGGAGATCACCCCTTGCTGAACGTCGAGACGATGTCACTACGCGCAAAACTCCTCCCAGCGATTCGAATGGTCACGCCGACAATGACGCGATCAGTCTCAATTTCGATGAGTCGTGGGAGGAGCTGGAGCACGTTCCGATGGCGAGTCGTGATCAGCTCCACGAGATCAAAGCAAAAGGTTCAAATCAATTTTTTTACCACTATGTAGGTATGAGGCGTATGGTCAAAGTTCCCCTACGAACCCTTGAGCACGTCCTACGCGGCCTTCAGAGCGTGCTTGACAAGGTGAGTGCATTGAAAGGGGAGAAGCAATGCAAACAAAAAGCACGCCACGATCATTGAAAGCAACGCCTCCGCAAACTTTACCTAGGACATGGTAAAGTTTCCCTAAAACAAGGAGATACTCCGCTTCCATCAAAACAATAAGTCGATGCAAACGCACAGACAGACGAATCGTACCTGTGGGAGAAGGTTGAGCGGTCGCGAAGATAAAAGGAGCGTCTACAAGAACAGGAGATATTGCGAAAGCTGCGAGTCGGAAACCTTGAGTAACGGCTGCAAACGTTCACTTGCTGTCAACGAAATAGGAAAACCGAGGAGACCATTTACTAGGTCAAACTCAATCCTACCCATTCGTTTTAAAAAATTAAAAAATATTCATATTGTTCTATCACCTTGAATTTTTCTTAACGTCCATTTCCTTTTATAGATCAGGATGACGTCCATGGAAACATTTTCACGGCCAAAACTTATTGCAGTGTTGCAGAAAATAACAGCAGCACTAATTAAGAGGGAGCATCGCGAGCTTAAGCGACAGCGCAGAAGAGAACATCGGCGGCGCGTCCGAGAATGGTGCAGAGCAACGGACACTGCCACGCCTGCTACAGAACAACGCACGGAGACCGAAAGTTTGGCACCATCACCCCCCTGTGACGTCCACGTACAGTGTCACAGTGTCCGATGCGTTTCCGGCCGTTATGTAGTCAAAATCGGGCGGGGTTTTCAGATGCGGAAGAGGTCCGACTAGATGAAATTCGGGCAGATTCACATACAGAGGCTTTCGAGGTACCGTGGCCGAAACCCTTCTGTGGGGGGCAATGCAGGGTTCCAGGGGAAGGGAGCGACGCCACGAGTACGCGCAGGGCCACGAACGGGAGCAAGAGAGCGCGAAATAGAACGCCGGCGCATGGCGGTTTTGGGGGCTTTATCTGGGGCGGGGGGCCCAGACGTGAGAGGACGCTCGAGAGGCAGCGGATCGGTTAAAAGGGATCGGAGCACCTCAACGGAAAGTTGCTTAGAAGTTTCTCTTGGATGTATTAGCCACAACGTTGGCCTCGTGGTGCTCAGTTCTTCTCCTTCAATTTGTATTGTAAGCGTGCGTCGCCATCGGACCCGTGTGGCTTATTGTCATCACTGTATTTACTGCGTTTCCTGGTACGGATATCCGTGAGTATTCCGGGTAATTGACTTGAGTTGAGAGGACAGGTTCGTAACGATTCTATTGTTCTCGTCATAAAAGTGGTAAAACCCTTGCGGTGACCTCGCCGAGGTACCTATGTTTGACTGCAAGGGCAAGACCCCGTAGATTTTGTATTACCATGGCCTTGGTTTTTTATTAACCCTCGTTTGTACGGCATTGATGACTATCATCTAAATTATTGTACTTTAGACGTTATATATTTGAATTAACAATGAGAATCCGATGCGATGCGATGCGTGCTATTTATGAATTTAGGACACGTATTATTAAAGCGATTCGATGCATTGTCGAGATATCATCTTTTAGTTTTAAACGTATTTCTTTGCATTAATGTCCTGACTCGACGATGTTGAATCTGAGTAATTCACCCAGATGTCCTTATTATGTAACGGAATGCTATGAGCGTGTAGTATTCAGAAATTTAGTTTGTGTCACGTTGAACCCTCGGAGAGCGGCGTGTATATTTTGTTCGTAGCATTATTACGTTCATTTTTTTTTATATATACCTTGAAATACTAGTTCGTTCGATAACCGCACGATTTACAAGGCGTGATTTTATTTGATATAACAAGATTAGATTATTATTGCGTTCAGAGTATATGAGTAACAATTGGTTTTATTTGATTTTTTGATGGCACAACACATTTATATGTGTTGGTGATCGTACTAGTCACGAATTGCGAGTATGAATCATACATTTTTGAATTTCTTTGTAACAGTTAAATACAAGTTGTACCTTAGTTTTTTTGTGTGTACCGACACGCCGAGCGCGTTACAATCAATCGTAAAGAATATTGAAATCAATATTAAACTAATTTGTTCAATAACTCTTGGTCTTCGTTATTGTTATCGTAAGAAAAATCAATTATCATAATAATATTTCGTCCTTACTGGTTTCACCAACCCATATACGCGTCATACGCGCATCATCAAAACACTTTACCCTGCAATACATTTTTCTTAATATCTGCATTAATGTTTCTATGTACGTGATCTTTTAGCATAACACAATATCAATTCTTAGCTAGGAAGATTTTTAAATGAATATTAACGACACTATACATATTACATTAAGTTTTTTAAAGTCGTTTTATAAACATGAATCGAATCTTTTGATACGGTTTCTAATCATATAAGATGACTGTATAATGTTTTGAATACCAATCGCTTGGTTTTTACAATATTTCAGGATGCGTTAATTAAGGTGAATTTCTCGCGAATACAAGCATCTCGTGCTCTTTCTATCTTTCTACCTCTGACTATACGATGATTCCCATGCTCTCATTGTCACGGTATTTACGATACTAATTCTGCACGACTGTCGAAACTCTGTAAACTTTAACTTGTTTGCTGTACTCATATCTTGTGTTATGTATCATTTTACCAAATCTTGGCCCAGCTGCAGTCTCAGCATTCCTTCCCAAATTACCGCGATTGCAGTCTAAATTTCCTAATTACTAAGGACAATTTTTTGCTATGATTTGGTTGTTAATTGTTATTCACTATAATTTGTGTAGCCTACTTTATTCTATCCTTCCTTATTGGTAGTGGGTCCTCTACTCTGATGTGTAATAGCCGTGATGATTACCATTGTCTAAATTTATATCTTTCTTGACTGCTTTGGTCTTCGTTATTCTCCTGGCCTGAGGAAGAGTTCTCGAATGAATCTCTGGAAGTACTTCTCAAAAAATAGTGTAGATCACTTCTATTGCCTTCGGCAAGCTAGGAACACGATGATTTTACTCCAGCCTAACCTTATAATATCTTGGTACGATCTACACAGAAATACTTGCCGTAAGTTTTGTAGGTATCGCCGAACTAAGTGTCGCAGCAGACTGACGTAAATTATTACCTATACGCAACCTATTTGCTGCTAGCGATTTTTGATTCTTTTATGGGTCTGTCTTGTTCCTCCGGTCTGTTATCCGTCACGCAACTCTTGACCATGTGGGTTCTTCAAGCGAAATAGTGGTGTTCATTATTATGCTAAGGGCGTTCTTAACGGCGGAGAATCAGAGTCATGATTTTATTTGTCATTCAGTTTAGCTGTTTAATTGAGCAGAAAAATATTATAAGTTGGGCTTGTACTTAAAGATTACATCATTTTTTTACTGATAATTGTATTTTGAATTATCAAGATTTAAGAATTTTCAAACCAATTTTATATAAATAATTCTGAAAAATGTTTCCGAAATGAAGAATATCATTAAAATAAATTTTTTATGTTTTCCAATAATATGGTGATGGTAACTGTGTAATTTTATTTAAAGTACTAATATCAGCATACTTGTAATGTATTTTTTTGCCTACAGAATTTTGTTCTCGTATACGTACAGACATATATATGTATATATACTAGTGGGGCTTCGCCCCCCTGCCCGCTCCGCGGGCCAACCCACCTGTTCTTATTTTTTTTCTGTTTTTTTTTTTTCTCGAATATAAATTCGTATTTTTTCTCTTGAATTCAAATCATAATGTGCGTGTAATAGACTATGTTTCATGACGTATGATAAATTTTATCAAATTTAAATTTAACATGTACTTCACTTTTTACTATTATCTTTTATTATTGATGTAG
>JAPYYV010012388.1:0-10338 GCA_030522625.1 Copidosoma aretas | reverse complement strand
TTGTTGGTTGCACTTCCTCTTTCGCACGTGGGTTGGAATGACGGCTGGCGACGCGGCGTTACGGGCGCGCTTTGTACGCTGTATTTTTGTGTTGCCGGTTCGTGCACAATATTCGTGGCAAATTTTGAATAGTGAAAAACCATTGGTCCGCAGTTATATGAGTATAAAAACAGGGAATTATAAGAAAAATATCTCATGGTTTGGACAAGTGAGAATTTTTTCATACAAACAAGTGAAAACTTAATATAGGAAAAAATGATAATGTACTTACAGGGGTACAGAGGTCATTCGTGTGATTAATGGTTTCTTGGCTCTTTTGTGAAATGCAATCTCAATTATACATAAAATTCTACCGGATTGTTGTGATGATTTTTCATGATATTAAATACTTTAGAATAACCATAGGAAATAATTTTTTTAATGTTATCTTACAGGATAGCATTGAATCCCATGAAATTGCACGATGAGTTGGCCGATACCAATAGTTAAGCTTTGACTCTTTGGCACGAACATTTTTACCGTCAAAAACTTTTTTTTATCGATTGAGATAAAAGTACTTTGACGAGTACTGTGATAATTTAAAGTATGTTAATCAATGGCTCAACTATTAATAAGTATAGCATACTTATTACTTTTAAAAAGTGTTTTTTACTATTTCATGCTTGAAGAACAAAATGGTTAATTAATTAATATATCTCTAAGGTAATAAAAGTACCAGTATCCAAATACTTTTTTCAAAAAGCCTTGTTTTATTAATTTTTGATATTTTATTTGTTACATCAAAACAAAAAAGTTGTTAAATTTCGACTAAAAGTTTGTTTTTCTTTATCGATTGAATAAATACTGAAACGTACTTAAATGTGCACAGTCACTCATAAGCCTCTCTGCACAGCTTGCTCAGATCAATTACTTTTTTCTATTATCCAAATTCAAATGTTTTTTTTATCTCAAAACAGGTATATAGTTGCAAAAATAATTTGTTTTATTGTACTCAAAATGCAAATACTTTTTTTTTATCTGTTCACGGTACTGGTAAAATTTTAAAAATTGCTCAGATACTGGTAGTCTCACCTTATTTCGACGCTCCAGATGAAAAACATGCCCCTTGATTTTTTTTTTTCTAGACAAAGAACATAACTTTTTCAAAATTTCAAATGAAAATCAGGACATATTTAAAATCTCGTGCAAAAAATCATAACATTTGAATTTCTCAAACGAAAAACATGGAATTTTTTAAATCTCACGTGAAAAACATGACATTTTAAAATTTTTACCCGAAATCATGACATTTATAAAATTCCAGGCGAAAAACATGACTTTTTCAATTTTTTAAACAAAAAACATGATATTTTGACAATTGCCGTCAAAGAATATAAAATTTTTAATTTTTCGAACAAAAAACAAAATTTTTGAAGTACCAAACAAAAAATATGAACACGACTGATATTATTAAAATATTTTTGTGCAGAGTAGATAGATAAAAAATTATTATTTTATGTTAATCCAAAACAAAAATATGTAATAAGGTATTAAAATGAAGCTGATTTTTTTGTGCATTGTAACATCAATCATTTGTTTTGAAATGGTTTAAAGAAATACTTTCAAGTTGGATTTTAAATAAGTTAAAAGAATCATTATTAATGGTTTAAATTTTTAAAATGTCATGTTTTTCGTCCAAGATTTTTGAAATGTCACGTTTTTCGTCTGAAAAAATTTTGGGTCCGTTCTTTGTTTATGAGCAGAGGGCATGTTCTTCGTATGGGGCCTGGTCGTCGATTTAGTCACTCATGTATATTTAATCGACAATGTAGGTACGTGATGTGCCGGATCCATCAGACGTTAAAATACTCGCCTGCAAATAATTTTTGGTTAGTCAGTTGAATATAAGTTATCATAATAAATATATGTTTTCGTATTATACGCATGCGGGCGTTAAAAGACAGCTAAGACTGACCCCGTGGGTTGTATCATACTTATAAGGATTATCCATTATCTTATTGTACTATCCATATATGGATTAGCATTACGCATAATTAGGCGTGGTGGGTAAATAATTGTGTAGATAAGTGCATTTGCAAGTAAAGGGATACTCTTGGTGCGAGAATCGATAGAGCACAATGTATCGCGAGTACTGCGGTTGACTTGTGGGAATGCGTGGGCGTGGATATAATAGATCGCTCCAAAATAAATAATTTCGCTGGTTTATGACCTTCGACTCGTTCGTAAAATTTCAATCTGGAGAATTTTTTCATAGATTTTCATGAAAACTCAACGACTTATATGACGCCTTTACGCTCACATCAGTTCGTAAGTTGAAACGGTAAACTTTTAGCTCTATTCCCATCAAAACTTTTCTTGCATCCTTGAGACGTACAATATATCTTTACGAATTGTATTGTTTACTAGCTGCTCGTCTTTTCTCTTCTCCCCTATTTTTTTGTTCCCTTCCGCTATCACTGTATATACATGGGTTATTTCCCAAGAAATGTAATATCTTAACGGATGGAATAATATTTCTCGAATGGAGTATTTAGAATTTTGTCGTAATTTAATCCAAGTTATGTATACAAGGTCTGATAAAAGCTGGAGACTTTTGGGCTCGATTCCATACTATGCTCAAAAAGCTCAACAATGGACTATTGCCAACGATGTATAATCACTGTCAATAAATTAGCAAAGACGCTTAATCAAAAACTAACCTCCTACTTTTTATTAATTAAAAAAAAAAAAAATTATGTAACGTACGTAGTAGAGGATGATTCAAAATGGAACAAAAATCTATTTTCGATGCTCTGTAAAGTGGAATTGTTTCAAAAATAAAATTATAATTTTTTAATCCAAATGGTAACTAAAATAAATTGAAATAATTATTTTATTTTAAAAACAATTGAAGTAACTACTCAAAATTATTACTGTGACAAAAATTCAGTTGCAGCAAGCATAATGAAATGAACGTTTTAATTTCTGATAATTTAAAATCTGTCGATGGGTCCCGAGATATAACTGATTTGACACAAAAATCTTATAATTTTGTAATTGAAAAAGGATCAACATAAGGTAGCAGGATGATTTAAGATTTAAAGTAAAACTGAATTTCGGACCGATACAAAGCTTCCTCCATGAGGAAGCAAAATCATTGCAGCAAATTGAACTTCTACACAGTACGAGACGATTCAATTCGAGCGCACAAGAGTTGACGATGGGGCCCCACGAAAGCATTGGTCGCGTGCAATTTAGGTGTCAAAATTTGTGGGCATGGCAAAACAGGAAGCATACTAATTCCAAACTTTTTTTTTTCAACATTTTCTCGGTGTTCAACATTTGCGCAATGATTTAAAAAATGTACGACACGAGAGATCGGTGTTTCAAATGGCGGTTTCGTGGAATCAATTATTGTGAAATGGCCCGGACACAGTATTGTCCGTATTCTTGGGCCGGCTTTTATCACTCCCTAATCCGTCGGAATCGTTATCCTGGCAGTCTACACGATATCCACAGCTAACCGCCGATCACGACGTTGATCGAAAACAGGGAAAATCCTAATTCCAACAACCACCCACGGGCACGAGAACTCTATTTTACTCGGAGCTTGTATTCCGCCAACTGTTGACGCATCGCAGCAACAACCGCGGCACTTATCATTCATTTTCGAGAGAAACCTCCCATCGCCGAGAGTTCCCACGCATCATACGCGCCCCGTTTCTCCGTCAATCTTGTCCCATCTTGCCCTGAATCCCTCGTTACGCGTATACAATCTCCTCGTCCCACTCCTCCGCTCCGCATTGATCAATGCGACGTGCAACGAAACGACCCGTGATCCGATCCGTCATCAGCGTCCCCCCCCCCCGCGGTGTAAAAGTGGCTGCTCCATTGGCGCTCCGCCTCCCCCCCCTTCTCTGAATTTCCAACGACTCGTTGTTCAATTGAACCAACGACATAAGTGCGGCGACGATTTGGTGTTGTTTCGGGGATCGGGGGACTTATCGCTTTCGGCTGCTCCGTCGAGCGCATGTGCGACTCGGGCGAGACGAATAAAGAAGGAGTCGAAGAGCGGGGCCCACCCTCCGGATCTCCCGGCACGCGCGTGACGAATCGAGAGCTCCGCTGGACGCTCGCCGTGCTCTCGAGTGCTCGAGGCTGCCTTATTTTTGGGATACGTCCTTATACTTATATATATATAGATTCTTCCCCAAACGTGCGACTCGCTTTTTTGGGAACTCCGTTGCTGCATCGGCCGTGTTTCATTTTTTTGTCGTTGTTTTCCTTCCGCTCTTACGCCGGAGAGTTTACGCTCTCGCGTATTTATTTGTTTTCCCTCAAATCAACGTCATTGTGGACGGATGGGTATAACATGTCACACGCCGGCATGGAGCTGTGGTAAAAATAGGCATCCCGTTTGTGTATACGTATCTTGTTTGGCCCTCCGATAAGTATGATTTAATGTGATGTGCAAAGTTGGACTGTATATTTCTGCATATTATTGTTGGTCTTGATGCAACCATTACCGTCAAACGTAAGCTTGATACATTTTTCGGTTCCATGCACAATATAATTACAATCTCATTTTAAATAAGCTCACTCTATGTAAAAAGTTTCATCATAACATTTTCTCTAAAATCGCGCTTTACCTCAAAATATCTGTAGAAAATGCTCCCTTACTCTCTTACGACATTGCATTTTCATCAATATCTTTCAAATAAGCTGGTTACCTACCTTTGTCAAAGCGCTCATCTTTTTCGAAATGTACGAGCTTATTCGCCTTAGTTTTTTATTCATTTTTCGTACATAGCGTCGAAAAAATACTGGTTTCCATATATTACGAGCTTTTTCTAGCGCTTTGCGTGCCAAACTTGATCGTGCAGCGCTTGTCGGTCCGTTCATTTAAATTAAAAACAATTTCTCAGCACATTCGCTTCATGAAAATTCTAAATTAGAAAAATTTCGCGCCACTCCACTCAACGACCTTCCCACGTGATTTCAAGACTTATTACCCAGGTGGCACCAACTTCGCGTCAACATTCTCAAAATAGAAAAATTTAATATCGCAAAATTGAAAAATTCAGTGCAAAAAAAACTCCACTTCAAACTTGTCACTCGCGCAAACTAGTTACGCGAACTAGAGTATCCCTCCTCGGGCTTGATATTCCTCTCTTTTCTGCACCAACGCACACGGCGATCGACGCTTACGAGCGTGCGTTATTTGCTCATTTTTTCCATCACCAGTAACTCGATACAGGTACTTGAATCGAAATTCGATTGAAAATAAAGTTGGTAAAACGTTTAGCTCGAAATCAGCGACAAAATTAATCCAAGTGTCCATTTAAATTCAGTAGTAAAGAGACAAGTAAGAAAAAATGAAATTCGCTGCATCGCGAGCGTGTACGATGCATTTATTCTTTGACGCATCTGAAGTCAGATGCAGTCGTCGTTTATCATGAAATCGTGCGAAAGCTCTTGTTTCCGCAAAAACAATAACATCCAACTTCGAACTCACACGTCAACACGAAGAATTTTCAAAAATTTCTGACGCGAGATAGAGCCCCGCGGAGAAATGAAGGGCCATTCGCGCGACCCTGCGTTGCTCGGAAAGAAGAAGGGGGTGCGGCGATAAAAGTTAACATTGGGCCCAGCAGGAGTCGGCCGTGGCCACACCCACTTCCGCGGTGCACGTTTGCACCTCTATTTGCATCGAGTATTATTCCTCGGGCCGACTTCGTGCCGTTTGCCGTGATAAACGCTCGTATCATACGAATAACGTGCAACGACATCGCCTCGTCTGTTCTATTTTTCTCGCACAGTGCTAATAATTACGGGCTGGAGTATATATATACATGTATGCGAGTACGTCCCCGAATATAGTAGACGTAACAGCTGAGTGGGTGCTTATCGCCGAGCCTTGTCGGGTGACAGCCGACGGGTGTATATTCATCTCAAGGCTCGCTAACTGATACTGTAGAAGTAGGGAGGGGGGGGGGGGGGTGGATCCGAAGTTTAGTCCGATCTCGGTTGCGTAGACCCATAACATACTAGTAGTTGAATTAATTATGGAGAATCAACGAAATAATTTTTATAGTTTCGTTGAAGGAAAACTATTGTAAACGTCTTATTGCCTTGTCGCTGCTGATGTTATTGCAGGACAAACAACAAAACAATGTCCAGTCGTTCTGACGGATGGAAATCCATATTCGATCATTTCAATCGAAGACCGCGCAGCTCGAGCTATGGGTATCCATTTATCTTTCAAAAAAGATAGGAGAAAAACGGCCCCGGAAGCTCGCCCGGAAGTACATCCACAGCAACTGTAACTTCCTTTCTTCGTATGTACACCTGCGACTGATTCGCAGTCGATAAGAGCGCATATAAAAAAAATGGCGGAGACATGAGATTAGAGGTTAAAATGAAGGAAAGTCCAGCCAACTAATCTCTAAATGAAAATAATCGACGCGAACTTTAGTGATACGTGGACGGGGGTCATTGTCGACTTTTAAGAGAAAATACAACAATTATCAGATTTTCCATGAGCACGAGTCTTGATGGATTTTTTTTTTTTGGAATGCACGGTTTTTGCACGAAACGTTCGTATGATTTACTTGCCGATTTGACGTTGAAAAAACTGTGTATTATGAGAAGAAAAAAACATCATAAAGTACACTCTCCGCTCGCAAGAATAGCCAAAGGAAATTCTTCCTTCACTGGAGCTAAAATCGATGCATCGCAAAAAATCTTGATCTTCAAAAAAAATTTCTTCCGCCACCCTAGCGGTCGCCCCGAAGATCCTATTTGCACAATCGTTGAACTTTATTCCCCGCTGCAGGAGAAAAAACCTCCATAAGCGTGCCCAAACTCACCCCTTTTGTACACTTATCCGTACAGAACCCTCGCACGCGAGGGACGCGCTGCCGGCGATCTCTCTCGCGAGAGCCGAGCGCGCGGTTCCCCGGACTCCCCCCCTCTCGCGGGGCGTGAGTGCTTACCTGCGTTTCACATTTTTTTTTTTTTTTTCTCTCTCACCTCCTCCTCGGTCTCCCGTTTCTTTCGCGGCCCGTCTCGGAGGATCGACGCGACTCGTGAAGATTCCGGAGGTATTCTGGACGATTGCACGAGCACACTTTTTTTCCCCCGTTGTCGTCAAAAAGTTAATTGAGTTTGTTTTTTCTTCCGTACCGCTGGATTTTTTTTAATCTCCAATTTCAAAGTTCCGCCGCGGGGAAGGAAAAAAGCCGGGGGTCGTCGAAAAAGTGTCCTCGCGCGGATCCTATTGTCGGGGGGGGGGTCCGGCTCTTGGCCGCGGAATTTTCAAAAGAGCCACGAGATAAAGGAAAAAGTAGCCCGAGCGAATGGGTGTGCGCGTGGATGGCACGGTAAGAGACAAACATAATATTCCGTATACACCAGCCGCCGAGGATACACCCTTTGTTCGCGTGGAAGTGAACTCTTTTTCTCAGCTCGCCGGGAAAAACTTGAGAGATTGTCGCTCTGGAACCCACGTGAGGGGAGTTAAAATAATCAAGACGACGTGCGATGCGCGCTGTGAAAAAAATCTTACCGTCCGAAAAATAAATTCATCAGTCCGTGCACTGCGCTGCTGTTGGGCGCCCGCGATGGTCGCGAGAAAAAGAACTAACAACGATCGCAGTGCCTGTGTAAAAATCGCGAGGCTATTAGCGCACTTATCGCTACAGAGCCGCGGAAATATGCGTTAAAACGAGTCCGAGGAGCTTCGGCTGAAATTGGGCGAAAATCCGGTAGAGCTTCACAAGAGCAAAACAAGACGATATTTAGACAAATATTGTCTTGCTCTTGAAAAATCTTGAATAACATAGATCTTGTCTTGGTCTTGGCATGTGGAATCTTGTCTTGTCTTGGTCTTGTCTTGAACTGTTGGTTAAAATGTTCATTACAAAAAAAAAAAATCAAAAAAATTCTAAAAATACGTATTAAAACCCGCTGCTACTTTTTTGACACAAAGCATCCCCATTTACACGTACAATTGCTTCATTTTAATCTTTACATCAATTATACTTATAATTAACATCTTAGGTTGTCTTTTGTAGTGTCCAATTTTAATTGGAAAAATCGTTAAATAATATTTTGTATTTTTTTTTGGACAAAATTCAGAAAAAATGTTAGCCACATTCGTACACAAATAAATACTCGAACGTACGCTTATAATTTTATTTCAAACAAAATATTATTAGTCATGAAATTCTATGACCCAGATCGACGATAAGAATCATGAAAAAACATGGTTTATGTAATTTTATTTTTTTTAGATTTTTATTACTGCTAAGAAAGAAATTTGCATCTTGCTGTTTTGTTTGGATGTAATAAAATTCTCTTTATTTTGCAAATTAATTTTGACTATAAAGTTGATTTTTCAAAAATTTCTCTTCGGTTTTAGATATTTTACGCTAGAAATCATAAAAGATAGAAAGTTAAAAAAAATAACGTAATTTGTTAAAGAAAAAAGTTAAAGTAAAGCATGCATTTATATTTATTAATGTGTGTCTTTATATGTACGTGTGTGTGTATTTTTAAGAAATAAAGAAGAGATAAGACGGCGAAAATGAATTTTTTCTTTCGAATCTGATTACACACATACACCACACACACACAGACGGACATTTTGCCAGAATAGTGTATTTCGACTCCAAACTTCAGAAATTTTTAATATGTCATCTCGATATTTCATTTTTCTTCCATTACCAAGTATAAAAGAATATCCGAAATGTAATTTGAATTAAATTAAGACAATATCGAAGGTATTTTCTCAAAAATAGTATTGAAAATATTCATTTTTGCCAGAGAATATTTTTATGTAAATAATGATTATTCCAAAATTTATAATTGTATTTTTATCATTTGAAAAACATTTAGTACTTCTTTTAACCACAGACTTTTAAGTCTTTTTACAACCATAATTGCACAATGAATACATTTTTTTCTTACAACAATTGATATTAGCAAATAATAAGGCGTCTGATATAATTTACTCATTAAGTACAGAGTTCACCAGAATCTTGGCAAGACCAATATTCTTGTCATTCTTGAGGACTCAGTCTTTGTATTGTCTTGAAATTTCGAGCCACGTCTCGTCTCGACTATTGTCTCGAAAATCAAGACAATACCAAGAGTAATCCCGTGAAGCTCTAGAAAATCGCGCGTGCAAATTGCGCCGATATCGAAGCGACCTCTCTCCTCCGTTCGTTTCATTTCGGCTGGCCCCGTGAGATGTACATACCTTTTATACTGGCGAGGCAAACGAAAATGAGAAGAGTTTTGGCACTATGCAACTTTTTCCAAGCCCTTCCGTATGAATATTCATGCGCGCTGGTTTGTTCCGAACTCTGGTCCGGAGACAAGCGCTCAAAACTGAACGCTCGAGAGCCCACCGATCACGCGGGATGAGGATATGGAACGTAAAACAAAAACCATATTTTTATAAAATTTTGCCCCGCGACAGCTGAAAAATATTGAGAAAAAAACCATCCCAAGCCAAACCGCCCAAACTCGTCGATATCAGCTTCGCCCGGAGTCTACATCACGCCCAGACTCGCGGCGTCCTCCCGCGATTAGCTGTCTCGCGGAAACTCCCCGGCGCTTCGGCGCTCGAACTGTGTATGTACACGCACACTCAGATCCACGGCACATCTCTGTGGCAGCCGAAGCCCCGGTTTCTCCGCAACTAAATACACCCGAGTTGGATGCTCGAGCTGGGTAGCTGTGTATATACGTGCACTCGCAGGGGTACGAAGGAACGCGGGGGCGAGACTGCGTTTTAGCGCCCGCTGTCGTTGCGGCTGATTCTGCCGAAAGTTGGTGATTCTCGTGATGGCTGCTGGAAGCGGAAAGATCGCGTTGTTATTTTTCAAAATCTAGACTACGAGTATTAATTTCTACACCTGATGGGATTTAGGACCGGGAAAGATGCGTAAGCCAATTAGTTTTTTTCTTTTTTTTTTCTTTTTTTTTATACAATAAAAACTCGGGTCGCCCTTGAGAGAAAATAATTGTTTTTTAGGCACGACTGCTTCACAGGAGTGCCTTATATTTTCACTCGAGCGAAAAGCGTAACCATCTATCAAATGACTATTTGGTACGTGAAACCAATTTTGATCCTAATATGGGTGTGATCCGAAGTGGTCCTGTGGTGTGCGTAATCAAGTTTCCAGACTAACTCAAGTAGTTTTCATCTGATTGACCTCAAATTAGGTGGATATCTTCGTCTTTACTATAGAACGTGGTGGTTCAAAATCAGAGCAGTTTCGTCAAAGGGAAAACAATTCCCAGCACTTTTACTGTAGAGCTTCGAGGGGAAAAAAATCTCTTTTTTCGTTC
>JAPYYV010012387.1:0-12967 GCA_030522625.1 Copidosoma aretas | reverse complement strand
CGTAATATGGTTAAGACTGTTGAAACCATCTTTACATACTCTTGACATAACTGAATTTTACACAATAGTGAGTTACAGTATTTCATATCAACTTACTATGTACAAAGATTATGATTTGCACAGTAAACTTTATGCATTCAAGTTGAGTATTTAGAGTGAAGAAATGTAAAAGATGAGTAGCACTTTACTCCTAATTAAAACAAAAATTTCTTACTTATTTTAAGAATGTCTCACAATTTTTTTGCAAAATAATTTTATTTACTACAATGGATTAAAACATCCCGCTTTATTTCTAGGCAGGAGTAGTTATACTGATGGTTTTAACTTTAAAAGATTATTTTAAACAAAAATTATTTACCAACCATAAAAAAAATCTGTCCGTTCATTGTTATTTAATCAGCAATTTATTAGAATATAATATTATTAACTCGCTGGTCCCCGGGTTACTGGGTTAAAAAGCTTGGGATTTAGGTTATGTTGTTATTAAAAAATAATTTATTGAACTACAATATTATCCTCTCGCTGTCCGAGCTGTCTCTCTTGTTACTGGGTCGAAAAACTTGGGATTTCGTTTTTTTTCAATGATGATTTATTCAAATAATTTATTAATAACTTGCTGTCTCCCGAGTAACTGGTTACTTTTACATAAATTTTTTCAAATTTTTTCCACTTTAAGGGTTGTTCTTACCCCTTGCGTCAATACATTCTTAACTTTATGTATATTATTACTTTATGTTTATTTACGGTTTTCCACGTGAAAAGAACCATTGTTTATAAATATTTTCTAAAATTTATTCTGTTCTATCTTATTAAGGGGTAGTTTCATCCCCCTAAGATTTAATTAAATCATTTATTTTATGTATTTTAACATACTTTTAAACTACTCCATTAATTTTTACTGATTTTCTATGATTATGGAAAAAAAATTTATTTAATGAAAAAAAATTTCTAATTTTTTCCACTTTAAGGGTTGTTTCCACCCGTTACGTCAATGCATTCTTTAAATTATGTATATTATTACTTAATGTTTATTTTCTGTTTGCCAAGTATAAAAAAAAAATTTTATAAATATTTTCTAAAATTCATTTTTTTTATCTTATTTAAGGGTAGATTAATCCCCCTAAGATTTAACTGAATCATTAAGTTTATGTATTTTTATATATTTTTTAAATTCTCCATCAATTCTTAATGATTTTCTATGATTATAAAAAAAAATTAATTTTATGAAATTTTTTTTTGAATTTTTCAACTTTAAGGGTTGTTTCACCCTTTTAATAAAAATATTGTAAGTTCGGACCACTTTTCCTATATTCTGTATTTCATAAGCTTTAAGCTTCAAAAAGAATCAATAGGATTCGTCAATTCGTTTTAAAGATATTTTATTTTAGGAAAAAAAAACCGTTTTTGCCCACTGTGAGGCGTGGGGGGTCTCACACATTTTAGTTGGGTTAATATCACAAAAAAATATAAATAATTTTCTCTTATTTCGTTGAAGTCTGTGGGAGGGCTGTGGGGGGACCAGGGGGGTGTGGGGCCTCACAAAATAGCATAATTATGACATTTTCAGTTAAATTTCTAAGTTTTTGTGGGGGGTAGAGGGGTGATTTTTTGGATTTATAATTTTTAATTTCTCGTAATAACGGATAAAATGAGAGAAATTTACCTTATTCTGTAGGGGAGTGTAAAGGGGTCATCAAGGTTGTGAGAAGGGTGTCGAGGGGCGTGGAGGGGTCTTACAAATTTTTAGTTGAGGTAATTTTACAGAGAAATATAAAGAATTTTCCCTTATTTTGTGGGGCGGCCAAGGAGGGCGTCTCAAAATAGGATAATTATGACATTTAGTTTAATTTCAGTTAAATTTCTAAGTTTTTGTAGGTTGGTAGTAGCGGGGTGTGGGGGAGGATTGAAAATTTTTAATTTCTTGGAATAACAGAGAAAATCAGAGAAATTAACCTTATTGTGTGGGGGGATGTGGGGGTAGTGAGGGGTCATTAAAGTAGTAAGGGGGGCGTGGGAGGTAGTGGGGGAGTGTGGGGAGTCTTACACATTTTCAGTTGAGTTAATTTTTTCAGAGAAATATGAAGAATTTTCCCATATTTTGTGGGGTGGCGTAGGAGGGACCATAGGGGGTGTGGGGGTGTGGACAAACCGACCAAAATAACTATATATATAGATATATATACATTTACTAGTAGGGCTTCGCCCCTCTATGGCCAACCCCCAAGAAGAGTCAGTATGTTCTCTGGCCAATAATCTTAAAACGACATATTTTTATTAAAATGATTGCAACTGTGACATTCTCTAAGACAATAAAGGTATTTCTTTAAAAAATAAGAAGATTCCTGTGTGACGCCAAGGCAACCCATTGCAAAACTTATGAGTACTGGTTAAAATCAGGGTATAAAACTTAAAAATTCAGTGGGCTACACATATACATTAATAGAAAGGAAATATTCTAAATTAAAAAATTAAGTCGCTCGTAAGAAAAGAAAAAACATTCTTTGTATCTAAAATTTAGCAGTTTTGGCTAAATGAAGTTATAAAACCTGTGCAAATTACCTGCTCATTCTCGTTTCATGATTTTAATCTATATTAAGTTAGAATTGAAGCCCTTAGGACATAGTTATGGGTATTGTACTATGCATAGGTGTACTTACATATATCTCTGTGGTGGAGCTATATACATAAAGGAGCAGGTACACATTGCACGACAGGTACACTGATTTTCACTTTCTGTACTATTCCTGGTAAGTTTATGCTGTCAGTAATTATACTGTGGAAGTACTCTATGTATTTTCGTTATCTTTTAGGGCTACCAACACAGAGTTGCGTTGCAAAATTTAACAAGTAATAAAATAAATTATTAAATAATACTTCCATTCGAAAAAATAAAAATATTGATCATGAGTATTTTCATTTTAAAAATACTTTTTTTTTAAGAATATATGCTTTTATAACGTATAAAAACATTTTATGATATAATTCAAAATTACAATAAACATGGCTTATGTTAATATAATAGGAGATGGAAACTGTTTATTTAGATGATTCTCATACATTTTATATGGTAAGAAAGATGATCATATGACAATCCGTTCAGAAATCGTGCAGAATGTTGTAGATAATTAGAATGACTTTAATAATTTTATCTTTGGAATATATCATTATAAAGCAATTAAAAGTACTTCAGATTATTATAATTACATGAGTACAAATGGTAATTACGGTACTGAAATAGAAATAAAATGTTTTGTCAATATAAATAACATTTATGTTAAAGTTATTCAACAAAATACGAATCATGTTTCAAGCAATTCGATGAGTGACAAGAACTTAACATTACTGTTATGCGGTAATGTAGATTCTGGTCATTATGATATTTTAGACTACAAAAATTGCGAAATTTATAAAGATAGTAAAGAATTAAATAAATATACTCAAAGATAAGTTGAAAATTATGTGGATTATGATGAATCGATCATAGAATTTAAGAGTTAAAAAAAATAATGATAATAATAATAATATTAATAGAGTGAAAAAAAAAACAGATTTTTTGAAAATTCATACTCATCAAAATGCAAAAGTATTAGGAGATGGAAATTGTTGGTTCAAATGTTTTTCATTATTTTTATACAATAATCAAAATAACTACATCAAAATAAGATTGTAAATAGTTTTAAATGTTATGTACAAATGGAATATTTATAAGGACACCGTTGTGAAAAATAATTTTTATAATTCTATTTATAACAGTATTAATCATTATATCTTTATGAGTTAAAACAAAAATCTTGGTAATAAAATTGAAATTGAGAGTTTCGTCGATATTCATAATGTTAATGAAAAGGTTGTTTCTGGAAATTTTATTAAAACTTATGGAAATTTTTCAAGTGTAAAAAATTTAGCATTATTATGTAAAAACAACAAAAATTTTTCTTCTTACCACGTTATTGAATGCTGAAGTTCAAAACAAAACTTAAAGTTCAAGATACAACAAAAACTATAAAAAATAAAAATAAACAAAATTTGAACAATCACGTAGTAAAAAAGATTAGAATATACAAAAAAAAAAGTTCTGAAAATTTTGTTAAATAGTATATTATGCACCTCGGGAGTAAAGTAGGCTGTGTACGCCCGGTGAGTAGTTAGCGCCCGAGCGCAGCGAGGGCGCTAAGCTCGCCAGGCATGCCGCATACTTCAATCCCGTGATGTATATACGATTTTTTAACATCCCCAGCCGTAAAGTTCATTTAACGCGTATAGTGACAGTCGTTCAATATATAAACAGAATCAATTATTTAAACACGATTATAATACATTCGAGCATTATTGAGACTCAATATTTGCTCTGTTGAGCGGTCTGCACTCTGCACTTTAGTCGATCTCGATCTCTCGCTCTCGCTCGCTTGCACACTATGATGCATGCATGACATATATTTTTTCTGTGTATTCATAACACCGACAAAACCGATCGTACGACCGACAAATAAAAAGATAATAGCATTATAGCAATGTTGTGATTGCTAACTTATCGGTATGCACATACTTGCATACTGACAATACACTGCAGGAGTCCGTCTTTTTTTTCTTACGTTATGATCAGATCACAAACTATCACTCTTCTTATTTACATGATTCTTATTTGCATGATTCTTGTAGGAAACGAAGGGAGGTTTATGCTTACACGTTTGGCAATTGGCATGGGTTGTTTGTTTACGAGAGAAAAAGTGAGATAGAAAATCATGCGCATGCGCGTTGTACACCAACATTGGCAGGAAATATAATTTAAAGCCGATTTCACAACATACTGTCTCGCGCTGCACTCACCTAACGGTGAACTGTATCAAAGAAAGGAGTAAAACAGCGCAAAGCAGTGTCCGTTGTGACATGAGGCTTGCGGGGCGTATATGCACCGGTTAACGGGCTAGTAGGTGGCGCATAAAGAACGAACTTTATGGCAGGGGATGTTAAAAAAATGTTTAAAACGTCAAAACGAAAATATTTATGATGGTCAGAATTTAAATAAAAGACTAAATATAGCATAAAATTATAGTTCTAAAACTTTTTAAATTAGTTATTTTGGAGAAATAAGTTCTGAATGTCCATTTTGTTTTGCTGTTTTTTGGAAAGAAGAGAGGTAAAAGTTTTTTTGTAAAATAGTAAAGTTATTCTACCCCTATTATGCAAATACGACGAATCATTAAAAAAACTGTTGTTACATGACGATAGTTTCCGAAAATTAATAATACATTACAATAATATATTTTCTTTTGCATCATTCAATGCTAATATTTTAGATGAAAAAAAAAGCTATATATAATTTAAAATTACAAGGGCAAGTTTGTCATTCAACACCTTATACTTTAAAAAATTCAGGGAATATTAAGCCTTGTAATAGCCTACTATACATATATCATAATGGCCATGCAATTGAAGAAAGACTTAAGTTAAATCCAAATTTACTTAAAGAGAACTTGGAAATTCTGAAAAAAATTTTAAATAAATTAAATAAAAATCCAAAATCGAAAAGTAAACAATATCTATTCAGATTACAGAATCACAAAATTTATCTCAGTACAAAATGTTTTTCTTGTGTAAAAATTGTGAACAAAATAATAGGTACAACAAAACAGTAACAGCTGAGTGTGGTGCAATTATAGTTTCTCAAACTGAAATTTTTGATGACTTTGATTTATTTCTTTATCCTAAAAACCTTCCAGATATTATGCCAACTCATACTAATTTAATAAATTATCTTAATATGTAGATCCTATGGTTTTTCCTTTGTTATTTCCATCTGGTGATTTAGGTCGGAGTACAAATTATTTTCAAAATACAAAAGAAAATATTCAAACTATTTTAATTTTGCAGTATTACATTTACAGATTAATTATCGTATGGACCAAAAAATTTTCTATTGTATCCTTCATTAAGAGCAGAAAAATTGACACAACAATACTTTTCAAATGCTTATATTATTGTAGAAGATAATCGTATGAAATATTTAAGAAATGATTAAAAACATTGACGTATTGAATGTTACTAAGGATTATTAGATCATGCTATGAATAGTGCATCCAATGTTACACAAAATTTTGAACAAAAAGAAAAGATTGGAAACCTTTTTTTCTTACCTTCAACGTATATAGGTGGACCTCGATACATGCAACAGCATTCTCAAGATCCAATGGCTGTTATGAGAAAATGCGGTAGACCGGAAAATGCAGTTTAAAAACATATGAATGGTAAAACATACACAACTTTTAAAGAAACTGCAATTAGCATGGGTTTAATTGGACACGATTTAAAAATTTGAACTATTTTCGAAGAAGCTAGCGTTGATATGTTACCAAATCAATTAAGGAAATTTTTCGCATGGTTTTTACTTACAGAAAATATTGAAGGTGATGAAATCTGGAAAACGTTTAAAAGCAAGTTTACAGAAGACTTTGAAATAAATCAAGAAAATCAAGCTCTTTTACATTTAAATGAAATGTTTAAATTAGAAAGTAAATGTTGTGAAAATTTTAATCTACCTGTTCCATAGAATATTACTCTAGATGTAAATAACAATGATGAGGAAATTGGATCAAGTAAAAAAATGTTCAATGATACATATGGGAAATTAAACAAAACACAAAAACATATTTTCAAATCTATATGTAGTGGTATAAATAAAATTTTTTTTATTGCTGGTCCAGGAGGATCAGGAAAAACTTTTCTGTACAAGACTTTAATCTATTATTTTATAAAAGATGGTAAATAATATACATAATACATATAAAAGTTTAATTACGTCACTAAGGTCTTTTTAAAAAAGGTTTTTAATATTAAAGAATAAATTTTAAAAAGTGGATGGGGCCTATTCACCTAAATATCACAAAAAACCGAAAATTTATTTCATGTATACGAAATATATTCTTTATAAAATTGTTTTTAATGGTAATAGTGTTGATGTTACTAAGAGGAATTAGGGAATCACTTTAAAAAAGTGCTCCTGGATGGTTACCGTAAGATGGAGTAGAAAAATCATCATAAAATACTTAATGGGTAATTGATATAACTAATTCTTTGCATAAAATTTGGAAATACAGCTCCTAAAAGAAAAAAAATATTTTTTCACGTTGAATCACGAAGAAAACAAGCGAATCTGGGAGAGGAGAGAGAGGAGGCGTAGAAAATTAAAATCCTTACAACTATATATACATAGTAAGATCTGAAAAATGTTCTAAGTCCCTGAGGGGGGGGGGGGGGGCGGGGGAGGGGGCGGGCGGAGGAATTCACAGTCCTCACAACTATTTATATATATTTATATAGGGAAATTCCTGTTTGAATTTAAGCAAAATCGGCCTACTGGTTTCAAAATGCGAGCACGTTAACTGATACTGTATAGTTTTTTTGTAGAAGGAGGATTTTCATGTGTCATATAAATTAGCGCAAGTAATTAACTAATCATGGCTAAAAAACGTTTCAAAACAATCTTCTCAATGTGTTCTACACTTGTGCAAATTTTTAGAGTTGCAGGAAACATGTAATATGAATGCCAACTGCTTGAAGATTAGTCCTAGTGGCAGGTTTCCGGATGGCCATAAAAACTGTTGATTGTTGTTTTGCTGTTATTTGACGAATTGTTGTTCGATCGTCATGATTCTTGCGTCATTTTGTTCGTTTTCTCAAGCTGCACCAACATTCTTATTTCCAGCTTGATTGGCAAACTCGTTCTGAGATTCCTGCACTTGGACTGACTGGTTTTATTTAAATTAGCATTCGAAAATCTGATCTGCACGAGTCTTTGTTATGGTTTTAGAGAGTACGTGGCTGTTATTGTATCTAATTTTGTTCACTCTATAAACATATATTTCATAAGAGACATCCTAAAATATACCGATCGTGTCTTATATGCAAAGGCGTAGTCTTTTGCACACGTCAAGCTGCTAGTTTTAAATAGTCTCAATCAAATGATCACTTCTTTATACGTCGATATATGAACATCCAAAGTTGTAATTTTCTGTTTTCGAGATATCAAGTGCTAAAGTATAAACAGAGCACTGTGACCGCGCTAGTAGTCAGACGAACAACGCAGGTAAATAAGGTATTTATTTATTATGTATCATGAATTATTTACTTTTTTATTGTAAAAAATGTATACATGCATTATTAAATGATAATGTTGTTTATTAATATATTTACAATAAAATTTTTAAAGTTATCAATAAAATACTTAGTACGCTGAAATGTATTTATCATAGTGATTATCTTTCCACTTGCAGCATCCACAGAAATGTGTGCTTTTCACAAATCCTTATCTTATTGTTGTCTTACAAATCATTACCTACGCAGCAAACTCTGCAGATGTAAAGTAAACAATAAACATAACCTTATTACCATTAGCTGAAACTGTAATAGTGTTCACAAAGATTTGCGTACTACAGACAACTTCCGATCATATCGTTGTAAAGTATGATAAATTACACTGTACAACTTTTGCAGGACTACATAAATACAGCTTTTTTCATAGGATCAGTATTTTTTTCGAACCCAAGTCAAAACACATATATTATGCGTTGTTTATAAACGTGCTACGCTGGCCGTCGTAAGTGCCCGAAAGTACTTCCAAGTTCCTGTAAGTACACGCAAGTGATCATGTACCCGTAAGTACTAATCTTCTTTTTGAAGTTACTGCGTACCTGCCACATAACTTCTAGTCATGTGCAAGCATCCCGTTATTATTCTAAAATAAAATGTCTTCATCATCAATATTTATTAGAAACGTATAAAAGCAAGATAGTTGGTAAGGTAGAAACCCCCTCTTATGTACTAAATAATATGATTTTTTCTTTTAACTAAATAGCACGTAAAGAAGAGAAGATGCACATGGATTTTTTATTTTTGTAGACCTGTAAAAATTTCAGTTCATTTGCTACGCTGGTTTTGATGAAAAATGATTTTCCGAATTGATGTTAAAGCTGAGCAGTCTTTTAAGATCACGAAAAAACATTTTTCTCTCTCGATTCTCAGCCAAGTACAAAATACTTTACCTCCATTAATGCCTCGGTCTATCAGCTTTGTGCCTCTTCTCATTATTTTACGAAAAAATGTGTGTAATAATAATAAATAATTATACTTTATGGAAATGACGCAGTCAGTAAGGTAGAAATTCAGCCGATGTACTGAATGCCCTTAATTCTCCATCGATTTCCAATTTTTTTACATAATCTTGAGATCATTCACAACAATTGCTTCTTGCTTTTTTTGCAATTTCCATTTTTTTAAATTGGTAATTTAACCTCAAATGGTAAAAAATTACATTACGTGCTGAGAATACAGATGGAGCTAAAGATCCATGCATGATAAAGGTTTTTTATACTTTCAAGTTATGTTATTTGAAGTAACCAGGAGTTTTAGAAATATCAGCGACATATTACGATTCTAAGAGTCCAAATAAAATCAGATATTATTTCTGTTTATTCACAACTATCTCATTTTGGTGGATTTTCCATTAACTCATTTAAAAATCAGTAACCTGACCTCTAAAGTAGCATAATCAGTGTATCTGCTTATAATATGAAAATTTTTTATTTGGAAAATGTTGTATAGTAGACGTAGCATGATTTCTCTGAAATGAAAATTAAATCTACCACAACTTAACGAATATTAGTTGCACAACCGACCTGATTTTTTACTTCAAAGGGTTACAATGTGTATACTTATTTGTTTTTTAAGAATAAAAAATATTGAAAGTTTTCAAAACATGTTATATAGCGCCTAAATTCATCGATTCAATTTAATTATTATTTTTAACGAACTGCCTCAAAAATGTATAAAAACTTTTTTTTTATTCTCATACGACGGGTTTTAATGCTTTTAATACGTTTAAATATTAAACATAGTCTTTATAATTTTTTAGTTAATTGAAAACACAATGAAGACTAACTACGAGAACTTCCATTAACTATACCTACCATACCAGATATACTGCGCATCCTTGGTATACTTAGTATTTTGTAGGTGGAATTATAAATACCGTCAGGGATATGCTGATACGAGTCAATTTATCAAAAGTACCTAGGGCAGAGGTTTAATTTAGTGCTTCAATTTACGCAATCGAGTTCGAGTTTGATTGTTACATCACTTGCTGGATGTCTATCATGTAACGTAACAGCAACTTATTAGATTTCCTATACATCCTTTAGGAACATCTAATATCGGCAACACAGCAAGACAATTCTTTAGTGACCCTGCCTTAATATCTGAAATTACAGACCTTAATGAGAAATCAATAAAACGATGTTCTTTAATGTTGCAAGTACTAGCAAGTGGTGTCCCAATAAATGTGGAAAAATTCTCCCAGTACACTTCCAAAACAAAATACAGTTATATATAAAACTGTACAATTAGTTTTAGATGCCATTATTATTTCATGAAATTCTGTTCCACAGTGCGTGCATAATACAATATTTTTCTCTCATCTCCATAGGCCAATCGCCAGAAAACTTACAAACAGCTCCTTATAAACATTTCAAACACTACAGAAATTTAATACACGTAAGCGTAGCAGAATTGCCTCCAAAACCGATTAGATACATAGACTGTTGTTAACCTCTGATTCATGCATTGGAAGCTTACGTCATACAATAAAAAGTATAAAGAAGGGCATAAGTAAAGAAGTTTTTTTTATCACATAAAGATTCTTACTATTTACGTTAACTACTTATAAGTGTTGAGTCAAAAATAGTAGTTTTCGTCACAAAAGTGCTATCGCCGCCAGGGCTATCTTGCGGCCCGAGGGACCGTAAAATTGCCCTAGTCGGATCGCATTTAGGTGGCGGACACTGTTTTTCCTACCGAGGGCACACCAGCCCCTCAAAAACGCCCGAGGTAGAAAAAATGATTTATCATGGTTTCAAAGTTGTATGTGTAATCACTGAGTCATTATTGAAATGTTGCAAATAAAACAGTAACGATACATATATATTCATGTGGTTAATTAATTTATGACCAGAATTTATCAAAACAAGAGGTTATATAAATAATTCATCAACAAGATAATTATATATGTGGCAAAAGCAATCATTGTAGACCGTCGATTATATTATGTAATTTTTTTTTAGTTCTCAGAGTTGTATAAGGCCGCTGCTATTTCTTAAATTCATAGTTTTTTAAATGACATAACCGAAAAATATAAAAAAACCATTCACATGCATAAATCTTGAGCACGTTCTGTTTTGGTCAGTATTATTACTATTTAAAAGTTTTTTTATCAAATTTTTAAATTGACGAATGATTGTAACCTCAACACATTATGTGATTTTTCAGTCACCAATTTTAAAATGAGGAAATAAGTAGGATAGAATTAGCAAAAAAGCATGGTCATTTTGTAAAATTGCTTCTAGCGCAAAAAAATCTGAGTGGTGATTAAGCGGTTTCAGAACATATCTAAATAGTTTTAGACTCCAAATCGTGTCAGCTAACGGCCCAAAAAAAATGGTAACAATGGCCAAAAATGGTTTTTCGCGTCTAGAAAAAAACTGGAGAGTCGGACAAAAAAGTTGTGCTGTTGAAAAAGATGCGCAATTTCAAGACGAAGAAAATGAGCTCTGGTGGGATAAAATCGGTCCAGCCGTTTTTTTGCAATTTGCAAAAAAGAGCTACGTTTGACCGTTTTTGAAAAATCTATCACTTGCGTTCCTTTAAATATTAAGACATAAAAATTGAATACAAGGTAGATCTTGTGTCCCTTAACATCAATACCAAATTTTGATAAGATCATTTGTAAACTTTTTACAAACCGCTGCAAGAAGCAAAAAATGGTCCCTCCGCGAAAAAGTTGGACATGACACGTTTTTCAACATAATGCCATTTTTCAAACGGCATTGTACTCGTCGAGACTTACTCTACAACCTACCAAAATGTCGCACAGTGGTCCCAAACGCTGAAAAAATTATCAAAATTCGTGCTACCCGTGAATTTTCAATCAATTTAATCAATTTTGGGCATATTTTAATCCTAAGACCATAACCTACAAGAATCCGTTTTCCTTAGTCCTGTGACGACTTTGTATATATATACATGTATATATATGTATATATATATATATATATGTTTTTATGTATATATATAGCGAATTTCGATAGTCACATTACTGTGTATACATAAAAACGTAGTTAAAGTCAACCAATTTGTACCAAAATTGGTGTACGGGGGTTTTTGGGGTCGCTGATTAAGAATCTGGAGTTAGATTTGCCAAATTCAAAATGGTGGATCAAATAAGGCAGACAAAATTTTTTTAAATCAACTTATTCGTACCATATTTGGTGTACGGGTGTTTTTGGGGTTGCTGATCACGAATTTGCACACTAGAAGAAGGATTTATCAACTGTTAACATGCACGTACATTGAAAGAAAATTATTTGGCATATTCATAACTACCATGATATATTTTTTATCTGAATAGACAACTGTTACTTTACAAATTTTTAAACTGTAATGGTTAACAGACGGTATCTTATTTTTTAATATACCAAAGTTCGGTTGCACCTGGATCACGGTAGGTACGGCACGCGAAGCAGCAGAAAACTGGCGACAGTGATTCAGGAAGCCGAAAAAAGTATCAAAATTCGTGCTTCTCGCGAATTTTCACTCAATCAATACGAATTTGGGCTTATTTTGTTCGTAAGATCATAGGCTACAAGGATCCGATTCCCTCCGAAGTGTCATCCATCATTATATATATGTAATCAAGGTATGTATATAACAAATTATAATAATTCGCATTATTTATTGTAATAAAACAATGAAAAATGTATGAAAACGACCAAACACATGAGTTTTATTCTTTATATCGATGGAAACATCCCAAATTATCAGTTAAGCGGGCTATACATGCATATGTATGTAATAATCGACACACACACACACACACACACACACACACACATATATATATATATATATACATATATATATA
>JAPYYV010012384.1:0-10341 GCA_030522625.1 Copidosoma aretas | reverse complement strand
AGAATTGGACTGTTTTTTGAGGTTAGAATAATGTATGTCATACTCCCCTATAATTTTTCTATATTCTGCATCAAGTGAACTACAACATCCAAAAAGAATTATCAATCTATCTATTTCCGTTTGCGAGTTCTACGATTTTGGAACGAAAAAACCCGTTTTTGCCCACTGTGGGGCACGGGTCGGATCTAGCACTTTTGTTCATAAAACTGTATAATATCGGAAGATATATATATATATATATATATATAGGATATCCTGTATGACATGTTACTGCAGGATATCTTACAGAAATTTTCGTTCGGGTAGCCGTTTGCATAGGGTACAGAACTACACATTTAGAAAAAACATCAATTGTGGACAAAATGTACTTATAGCCATATTTAGTAGCTGGCAACAGAACATACAAATCGATCGATAGCAATCCCAATGGTTTATCGGTATAAATCGGTGTAAAGTGCTCTTGATATTTATTAGTATTAATCTTATTTATCTGACAAATATGACAATATTTAATGAACATGTAATAGCACTTTTAAATTTCGGAGCAAAGAAATTTTCTTTGATGAGTTTGTACATCTTATGCGATCCAATGTATAAATACCATGTGTGAACTTCAGATATAAATGATCGTAGAAATTTTTGCGGTAATAGTAGTTTTTGTCACAAATGTGCATCTCTCCAGGGCGGTCCCTGTGCCCGAGGGCGCTTGCGATGCAACGTCCGAGTGATCGTTGGGACCCTCTCGTAGGATCTCCTTGAGTGGTGAAGCTGTTTTTCCTACCAAGGGTGCACCAGGGTTGCAAAAGTGCCCGAGGTTGGAAAATTATTTTAATACGTAATGTTTTCTATTATACAAATAATCATACTGATAAACAAAATGACTATTTATACGCGTATGATTTTGTTTTAACATCATTATAATTTTTTAATATATTCATTGAATTGTTGTCACTGTCGAAATTGGAACAATGGTCGTTTACATTCTTCAATGGTTTAATGTGCCAAGATTATTAACATGGATAATTCAGTGGAATCGTTTTTCTGGGGAAAACATACTAGACTTAGAAAATCTGCGCTTGTATTATCTTTACCCTTAATATGTGAAATTTCAAAATTATAATTTTGTAATGATAGTTGCTAACGCTGTAATCAAGAATTATTAAAATTGCAAGTTTTCAAAAATGTAAAAGTTTCATAATCAGTACGCACGAAAATCTTCATTGCCCCTCTCGAATGCGCATGTAACTTATCTAATGCTTACATTAAGGCTAATAATTTCTTTTCTGTGGTATAATAATTAATTTTGCTAGTGCACAGCGTACGATATATATTTGAATTATTTTTTATTCATTTTTATCATCAGGTTGAGATACAATACCCGCAATAGCGTATGGTTATAGTAATAATGTATGGTTTATGGATGTCGGGAAACTTTACTACCATATTTTTATCAAATGTATTTTAAATATTATAAAAAGCTTTTTGATGTTTATAAGTCCAAATAAAAGGCGATTTTTGTTAAAACTGATTTGTTGGTACCGTATAATATAAGTAGTTTTTAACAAACTTTGCATAAAAATTCACGAAACCTAAAAATGATTAAGGCATGTTTACATTACACGGCATCGGAAATTTTTTATAGATGCGACTTTATGCGGTTGTGGCTTTAAGCCCTTAGCTATGAGTTGTTGCCCTTGGAATTGAATTCCTTATAGAACAAAAATTTTTTATTAAAAAAACTTACATTAATTTTTTCTTGTTCAGAGTTCATGACCACATTTAACATTCTAAATGTATCATATCCTAAAATATGCTAAAATGATATATTTTACTAATTGAGGCACAATAACAAATAGTATTTGTATCATATCATTTTTACATTGTTCTTTTGCAATAATTTGTTTTCTTACTTTTGTATTTTTTTGTCCCGTAGCGACTTTGATCATTTTTCCTACTAGCGGTAATATAGGCACTTTTTCAAAATTTTTTTTTTTCATAAAATAATTCTGACGTATATGTTACTTTACATCCCGAATCTACTAATGCATTTATCTTTATACCCACAAATATTACAGGTATTTATGGACAGCGAATTATACTCGCAGTTTTATCTTCTAGATTAATAACATGTGATAAAAAACCTCTTGTATTTTCGAACATCGTGTCTAATTTTAAACTTCCATTTGGTGTTACTGATACAGAAAACCTTTAATATATTTTATATGGTTCGATAAAATTCAATGAATCTACATTTTTCGCTATAGCATTGATTTGATACAATTTATTATTAGTCACATTTTTAAATCTTTGAAATACTTGATTCTTATGGCGCTTTCTAACATTGATTGATTTTTTATTAATATTCTTATATTATATAGTCCGTTGTAATATAGTTCAAACAATATCGACTTTGTTCATTAAGGAATCTTTGAATCGGATTGAGGTTAATTTACGCAACGCCTATCCCCATGGATTTTCCTCAACGCCGATCCGTTTTTTGATTGTTTATCATCCAATAGATCACTAATGTTTAATTTAATTGTTCATTTTGACTTTTAATTAGTGTAAAATTGATTTTTTTTTTTTTTATCATTTATATCTATATTCACATCAGTACTTGTCGCCCCAGAAGAATAAAATGTAATTTGATTTGATTTTTGAGGTCATGTGTTTTGATTCAAGTTTTGCAAATTTTGTGTAAATTTAGTCGTAGGCGTATTTTGTAGATATTGCTGAACATCACGCTGATTAATTTGTGGATTGTATGACGTAAAAGTTGGTCGAGATTTTTGATTGAACGCTTGAAGTTGCTCATTTAATGATTGTTTTGCTTCACGTGAATAATCATTCCGCGAGCCTTGATTATGCTGCCAACGATCATCGGCGTCAAAATCTGCCAATAAATTAATTTAATTTTCATTTGTTCCTTCCCTATCAAATATTACAGCTTGTCTGACCACCCGATCAAAATGACTCAAAATAAAAATGCAATACAAAATTTTAATCGTCCGAGAGAATTCCCAAGTCACGCGCAAACCCCAAAATTTGTGTGGCATATTCAACTTGTGTGAACTTCATATTAGAATAATATCCACGGAAATTAATCTTTTGCTTTAATATGCGTTAGACACTCGCGTTCTAGTATCAGTCTTTTAATTTTTCTGCAAATTTCCCAAAATTTTTTACGCCTTGTTTCCTCAAATACCACCAATTATTTACCGCATCGACGTAACATCTAGCCAATATACATAGTAATTATTCATCAGATGGTCACAGACAATTTAAGTATTGTACTGATTCCAATACAAATTTCGTTAGTCCTTCATTTTCAAGACCGTAAAACTTCGGAATCGTCAAAGAAATTTTTTGCGCATTACTTATTCCCGAGGTTTATACACGAGTAATTTTCATACTAATTGTTTTAATATTTTTATCAAGATTTGCAATGGCTAGATATTGATCCTTTTAAATTTCATCGACTCTATCGTGTAAGTTTGTTCGCATTTCTCACAAGTTTTCTTTAAAACCGATATTATTCTTGAAATAATCGTAACGATCAATCATCGCAGTGATATTATTCTTATTTTTGTAAACGTTCTAAATTTAAATCATTTATCGTTCGTCGTGAGGTATTTATTTTTCCCTGTAATTCATCAAATGATCATTATAACTACTTTTATCAGCGTTCGAAAAATCTAAGGCCTGAATTCACTGTTCGAATACTAAATTTCCTTCGAAAAGAAATTGTATATCATCATGCAGAGCTTTTCGCCAAGTGTTATCATCGCTTGCCCCTGTGTTATGACCTTCGTGACTTTCATTCTTCTCGGTAATCCTGTTACACACCAACCGGCACGTCGACGATGATTCATGGTAACTAGCTTATAGTGTATTAAGTAGTGTTATTGTTTTGCCCTTATGACGCAGCACATTGTTCGATTTTATTGTCATAACTTATGTTTTAGAATATATGTATGCTATAACAGCTATTGAAAACATTTAAGGTCGAAAACTTTCGTACAAAGTAATATTGACTAAGTATATACATATGACAAATTCAAAACAAGCATGATTTCTTCAATTTGCGATTTTAAGGTCATTTTTCAATTCATTTAGTTCATTTTGCAGTTCCTTGATATTATTTTAAAGTTCTTTAATTTCATTATTACATCGTTTATTTTGAGTATTTAATTTTTGTATACATTCTTTGTGGAAATCTAATTATGATAAATAAAATTGAAGTTTGAATCATGGAAGACACAAATTATCGCATCCCTTTTCATGTACCATTAATTAAGTTTCATGTACCGTTTTCCACACATTGCCCACATATAATGACTAGAAACCCCTTAGTCAAGCGCAAAAAGATTGCTTCTGTAGCGTTCCGGACAGTATTATTACATGCAGAAGTACCTATGAGCATGAGATAAGGCATCTATACATATATGTACTATCTTACTGTATTATATAGTGATTTTAGAGGGTTTAGCGATAAGACCCCCACAACCCCCCAATCCCCCCAACACGGCCCCAACAACCCCCCACCGATTCCCTGCACTTTAAGGTGAAATTCGTTAAACTTCTTCGTCTTTTTTTATTGTGACTAATCCCCCCCACAAACCTTCTAGAAATCCCCCACCAGCCCCCCTCACAATCTTGTAGCCCCCCTACCCACAACCCCTCACAAATTAAGGTGAAATTTGTTTAATTTCTCGGTTATTAAAGCTTGATCGTAATTTTCAAACCCCCCTACCCCCTCCGTCATTATCCCTCCCCCCAACAACTCCAAAAAAAATCCACACAAGCCCTCCACAAAGGTAGGATAAATTCGGCCGATTTCCTGTTATTATTTTCCATCCCGAAGCCCCTCCACAACCCCCCACACCCACCCTTTTTTAGTACCTGAATGCCCCCCCACCACATAAGCATACATTTGTTTGAATGCTCTTGTATTGATGTTTCCGCAAAGTTTTAGATCACCTTCGACTTCTGCATCAATTTTAGAGCAAATAACCTTATCACTTTCCTTCGCCCCGTTCTTACTACCCCTCGTTTCAAATAAAATCACATCAAAAAGATTATCAGCAAACTTCCACACCACTTTTGAGGTATTGCTAAGGGCGCGTTGTATGATAAAAAATATTTAAATAAATCAATTATTTATATTAACCTGTCAAAAACAAAAATGGTTTGACGATCTACTTATGTGTTAAAGTGCGAATTTCGCTGTTTGACTTACGGAAACGAAGAAGCTCTCAAAAGTCTTAAAAAACGCATAAAAACAAATATTTCCAATGCAATACATGTGGAATAACTATAATGAATAGACATCATTGCATCTGTCACAAAAAAAAACATGAAAATAGTAGAATAATAGAATGTGTTTTTTGTAAAAAACTTTATAAAAGACAGATGCATCTTAATAGACATATGTTGCTACACGAAAAGAATAAAATCAAAATTTGTTCAGTATGTGGAAAGTCTTTTTCAAGAAATGATGCTTTAAAGAGACACAAATATAAGGTGCATATAAAAATGAAGCAATGTTGAAATAATCAAAATGAATGAAGTACTTGGTTAACGTTATAATAAATAATGATGTTTTGGACAATAGTTCATATACACTATAAAAATAAGAAAAAAAGTAATATTCGATGGAAATTAATAAAATATTGTTATTATTAACGAAAAAAAAAATTTACATTGAAATAAAGTTTTCGATATGTCTCTATAAACATTTTATATAAATTCTAGATACTGTATATGCAACCAAAATTTAAGTTATTAGAGGTTGGCGCTCAGAGCACGCAGGGGGCGAAGCCCCACTAGTATATATTTATGTATATATATTTATACATATGTTGGGCATTGTCTGTCAAGTAAACCCCTCCCCCCCCTCTGTCCATCTTAAAAATTGACTTCAGTACTTGAAACTAAATAGAAAATGTAGCTGAAAACTTCAGCTTCCACATACTGTGCGCTATTTTCGAGATATAATATGGTGGCTTCAAGATGGTGACCTAATGAAGTAAGTCGAAAAAAAAAATTCGGCAATATTTGACAAAAAATGTGATGAAAGTTTATTTTATCTTTTTAAACGCTATAATACTGTTTTGAAGGTCGCTAAACACGAATTTTATGGTTTTATTTTAATTCAAAATAGGAGGTCGAATATGACGGGCATACATAAAGAGTTTGCAATTTCAGAATTAAAAAATCTTATTGCATTCTGTAGTCAATTCTAAGATAAATTTGTTCATAAGGTTTTTCAGTTTAAGTGCGTGGTTTTTAAAAAAAGGAGGAAGTTTTGAAAATGACTAATATGACTAGATACACCCATATTTTATTTATTTCTCTCAAGTACAAGCCGATATTTGATTTCTGATGTAATCATGTAAGGTTCTGAAAGTTGCTGAATTAAAATTTGTAGTCGTGTATGAGAAACTCATGATGGCGGATGCAATATGGCGGACATAAATTAAAAATTTTATAATTTTTAAATGATGAAATAAAATGTATTTCATAGAATATTAAAATTACTTTATTTGTAATATTTTTCGCTTAAGCACACGTTAATAAAAATCTCTAGGTCTTAGAATCAACCCAATTAACTAGATTCACCTATAATAATATTTTTGTTATAAGAGAGGAAATTTTATATCATACGGTATATATTAGTGTCTTAGTAGCTACTTATTTAAAATTTTCTGTGTAATATAAAAAAATTTAAAATAAGATATTCTTTTGCTTATTATGTATTGGAAAATATTTTCTATAATTTTATTCACTACTTTCCTATACAATATGATTGATCATTATTTAATTTATCAAATTAAGTTGATTTCTTCGGCATTTTCTAAGTTTTTGAATATTTTTATTCCTAATTTTTTGTTTCATAATACTATCGAAGCATGATTTTTCTGAATTTCAAGTATAGAAGGTGCTAACTGAACTCTTTTATTAAGTTTTCTTGTGTACCTGTCATTATCTCTTTTACTGTAGCATAAAATTTTAGTCTTAGATTTTAAGTATTCTATGCCCCAATCATATAAGACTTTAGCTGTTAATATATGTCTTTAGACCTGTTAAAGGACTTGATCTAGACGCATCTCTCTTAAAAGAGCGTTTTATACACGTGGGCATTTATCCATGAGCAGTCGCTTCTCAGTGCCATTAGGCTTTCATACAAAAGTCCTCTTCATGTGTCATTAAATTCGCCATTTGAAAACGGTTTTTGAAATGCTGCTTAGCTTGGTCACTAAAATATTTTATTAAACTAATTTTTTTGAATTTTTCTTTTACATAATTAATTAGCATCAACTAAATTGTGTAAACTACGGATGTATCGTGCATCAAACTTCCAGACAAAAACCCAGGCTTGTATATGCCTCGATACGTTATTTAAATATTACTGACGACAAAGATGAAATTTGAATATTAATTATGACTGTAACGTGGGACTCGGTGGCAATGAGGTGCTTCGCAAAATCAAACTTAACTCGTTATTAATTATACTTTATTAAGCAATTCTCGTGAATGCAGAGTCGCCTGTGTGCTCCTATCATTAGATCTGACGGCCACTCCCCGTTACTGACTCTTCAACTGTAGCTCGCTGAGCCCTATATACCCTCGCTCTCCCCTGCTCGGGTTCTCCGCTTGAATAGCTGCGTTGTTAACCCGATGAGTCAGTGCGATGTGCCCCGCATATCGTACGCAACACGTCCGAGGTCGCGGCGACGTTCGCCCTCGACGACGCTATATCTTGTCCAGCGGCTGCCAAACTATGATTGTGTGTAGTACACGTATTATGTTGTTTGTGTTGTCTGTTTCGCATGTGGTGGTTCACTCATTCTTCCATTCTATTAGAGAACCGCCGTTCTCTTCACATTACTATTCACACTCTTGTCTCTCGTCCAGTACTTGCGTGTGATCCGTGTATGACAATTCTGTTTATGTATGCGCTCTGACTTCTATAATATCTCTCGTATTTCTCTGGTACTGTGTTAATAAACTTACATCTAATACATTTATTTTTTCCTCCTTTTTTTTCACAGTATTCTCATCATCATTAATATTGTTATGATTATTATTCTTTTTATTATTATTACGATAACAATTACGATTACAATATCATTATCATTTTGCATATATTTTACTTATTTTTATTGGTATTATCATTATTATTGTTAGTATTATTACTATTATTATAATTACAATTACCATTGCAATCTTATTATCCTTTTGCGTATATTTTACTTATTATTTCATAGTTCTTAACTTTATTTCTCTTCTTCTGCGACGAGATTCCCTTTATTACGTTTCGCGTCTTTATGTGGGCTCGCGACCCTTGGGAGATGCTTCTATCCCCCATTGGAGTTTACGTGTCGGTAAAGACTACCGGAATGAATGTTGATTAGGTGTCTTGGAGCCTGCTTCTGCATTTCGGTGGATGTTGGCTGTGGCGCTGAGGGATTGGTTGCCGTAGTCCCGCTTCTTGCTGCATTGTCTCTGCGTTGTCTACCTGCGATCATTCTAGCTGGATTTAGTATTACGGGGGCCCCCCACTTTAGAATTCCAAACGATCCTGTAGCCGCCCTTAGTGCTATTTCCGCCGCCATCCACGCGTACTCTTTCCAGTCTGACAGTTCCCCTTCCATTTGTGTCAATTCTTGTATGCACTGTATTATGTCGGTCAGTTTCGTCCCTGTTTTCAGCATATCATCAGGTCTGTGCTTCTGATTTCAACGTTCTTGCAAACTGTCTCTTTTTATTATTGTTCCTATTAATTCCAATAATTTATTCTTCCCTGTCCCTTTCATACGTTGAATTACTTCTTTTAAATTTAGGTTTTGACTTTTGAACTGCACTACCTGACTTTTACCTTCCTCCCGTCCCGGATCCAATCTAGTTTCGGATGCTTGCGCCGTGCAGTCTCTGGCCAGGTTTATTATCCCCAGGGGTTGAGAGTCATTCAAAAGTAAGTCAATACTCCGGTATTATTCAATGATTTAAAAGGAATCGATCTTTTAAAGAATATTCTGGAAAATAATTTTTCGATTCCATTTAATTGTAAAACGCTGTTACAAGGAGCTGTTGTCATAGAATACTATTTGTACTACTCTCTTGAAGATTCATTCCTTCCAAAAATTTTGTGGAAAATGATTTTTCGATTCCATTCAACTGTGAAACGCTCTTACAAGGAGTTATTGTCCTAGAATATTATTTAAACTACTCTCTTAAAGATTCCCTCCTTCAAAAATATTCTAGAAAAGAATTTTTTGATTCCATTCAATTGTTAAACGCGCTTACAAGGAGCTTTTGTCGTAGAATATTATTTTAAATACTCTCTTAAAGATTCAATCCTTCCAAAAGGTGGATTGAAAATTTCTTTAAGAAAGAAACGGGAGGGTCGCGGGCACTCTCGGAAAATGTGAAAACATACTCAAGGCCACGCAGCAACTGATATATTGTGCATAATTAATAATTAATGTTTAGAATTTCACAAAAAAGCACTGTAAAAATATTTGTGGGATTGGAGTGTGGGAGAATCGTCAATAATTATATAAATAGTAATTGGATGTTTACATCAACAAACACCGCGACCAACACCTCCCTATCTGAGCCCTGTTATGATTTTTTTCCCTTAAAAAAACCTATAAAACTGATAATTTTTTGTCTGTCTGGCTTTTTATTCAAAATTTGTTTGCAATTGTTCACTCTATTATATTTGAATAATACTGATACTACTGTTAATTCATCACTATCAATTTAAATATTGAACTAATTTTTACCTATTCAATTAATTTTCATTTGAAAACTTTCTGTTTATTTGTTTGTATACGGTATTCGTATCAAATACTTAAGGTATTTGAATTTGGTGCGAAATAAATTTCAGTGGAGATAATTATTTATTAACTTAAATAATTAAATAGTCGAATGATAAATAAATGAATTAATAATTAACATCTGAGTCAACAGTGTGGTTTAACTGCATATTTTATGTATTATCGAGATAAGAGTACACTGGATCATCGTGCTCCATAGCACAGTCGGTAAGGTCTCTGGCTAGCACGCTGAGGGCCGGGGTTCGATTCCCGTCACATGCAAAAATTTTTAAAAGTGTTTTCTTCGAGAGAAAGAGACAATAATACGTAATATATCTTGTGTAATGTGTACACCTGTATAAAACTTTCGTATACATGTATATATATATATATATATATATATATATATATATATATATTGTATATTATAGTGTCATACGTCCTTTCTTTTGTGGCACTCGACACTTGGGAGAGGGATGGGAAAGGGATGGGAGGGGGTAGGGGGAATTCGGTGCAT
>JAPYYV010012383.1:0-10342 GCA_030522625.1 Copidosoma aretas | reverse complement strand
CGCAAACTTTACTTACACACACACATACACACCAGGGGTCCCCAAAGCTGATAGAATTACCGTCAGATCACCATGCTAAAAATTTTTTGTTATGGTAAGTTGACCGTAATTCTATCACTTCTGAGAGCCCTGTTAGTCATATCTCAGGAACCTAAAGGTAGATTTCCAACATTCTTGGCTCTTCATTTTTTTAAAATTTTTAATCCTTATAGTGGATCGGAAAAATAAATTCTGATTTTCATAGCAGATCAAGATTTTTATAACTATTTTTGATGGTCAAAACGATTTTCCGTAGTTTTAGGGACGAAAAGAATTTGATCATACATTTTTAAGAGTATCATCTTATGGATCAATAAAATAGCTTTATTTTCTACCTTTAATCATCTTATTGCGTAATTTAGTTTCTTTAGTATTAGGAAAAATCACAACTTTTTTTTTTTAATCACTCATATTTCAGAAACGCTTTGACACATTCAAATGATTAAGGGCTTAAAATGTTTGGTTTTATATCCCCATAGTAGCTCGGACTGCAAATTTAAGTTGCAAACCTCAGTAGGGATGGTTAAACGATTTTTATGGTTAGTCCAAGAAACAGTTTTTTGTTATTTTAGAAGTAAAAAAATTAAAACTTTATGCACATGATACGTTAGTGTTATGGTTATCTGACGATTCTGTCTAGATTTTTTCATACGAATTGTTTCAAATATAGTTTAAATACTTACCATTGATCTTTTTACCAGATACTTTTATATTAATATGTTTTCATACGTAAGAATGTTTCCAATGTACTGTATGTGCCTAAGGTACCTGTAATGAGATTAAAAAATCTATGTTATTATTATTTTTATACCTTTAAATGTAAATAACCTTTTTCTCATTTATTTTTGTATTCATACAAACATAGGCATGATTTGTCTTGAAGAGGCTACCATGTGAGTAGCGAAACGTCGACCATGTTAATTTTACATAAAAAAATTGCATTTCATCTTGGCTGTTAATTAACTTATTATTAGATGGTTTTATTTAAGAAGTAGGATATAATAGCGTTAGAGATGTGGAATATAGAGATGTGGATTTTTTCTTTATTTTACATCATTTTGCTACGTTATTTCGATCATTTCTTACGAATAAAATCTAAAGATTTTTGTCAGAGTCGTGTCTTGGAATGCCTCTGACGATTTTTGATGATTTGGGGCTTATAATGTTCATTTTTTTATGGTCTTAGCGGTAAGATGATATAGATATAGTCATCTACCTTTGAAGCCGTTAAAAAGGATTTGCATAATCTAAAAATATATTTATCAAGTACAACATAACAATAAATTTATCTACCGTTGTTTCTCATTATATTAGACTAGTATCTCATATTTTTATTATTAAACTACCAATTTTTTTTTTAAATAATAACTTATAATATGCATTATTATTTACTATTGTTTTTACTAAATATTTGTTATAACACGTTTATTAATTGTATTATTAATCTAGCACAGTTAATTTTAAAAATTTTTTGCTTAATATAGCGTAAAAAAGTTTAAAGCTAATTATATAAAAAATTCTATTTTATCCAGTGTAAATATAACCCAGTTATGAATTTTGAATTATTTTACTACGATTTCTTGTTTCTCAAAAAATAGTTCTTTTTAACCAATTCCTAAATTAAAAAAAAATAGAGTTACATATATGGATTTGATCAGAAAAGTTCTAGGATCTTTTTCCTGCTATTTTCAGGCCTAAACATTTCCATTATCATTGACTTGTATTGATTTGAAAGTTCAACCAAAAACAAAGCCCCTATTCATTTTGGACTGACATTAAAGCCTAAGCTATCTAGTAACTCCGTAGTACAAAAAAATCTTATTTACATATTCTTTTGTACTGGAACAGTTTTGTTACTGCGTTGTTAGTAAACCTTCTGAGTAATCCGACTTTTTTGGAAAGTCCTTTATCTTTCATAATGTTTTTAATCATATCATACAATTTTATAAGCGTTCTTGCCTCTCTTATACGTGAATTAAGGGATCTCTTTACTGTCAAGATAATTTTTGCCTTGGTCTTACTCATGTTTATATCACTACCTATTGGGCATTGTTATTGAAGCTTGAGTTTTCCTGTCGGTGATAAAGTATTAGATCCCTACATAATAAGATGCTTGTTTTTGATTTCTATATGTGCAATCTAGTGAACTGTTTACTGAACTGATCACTAGATCCTGTAGTGAACATCAAAACAAGCATGAGAAATGTTTTATTTTACTTCACGCTTATTAGACACTACTACTGTTTAAACTTTTAACCCTGCATAGTGACAAGGGCAGTCAGAGGTATGGAAAAGGTGAGTAGGCACGAACAAATTATGTGAGCGTACAGGAGAGTCAGATTTGATTGGCCTTTAAGAAAGTTCTTAGCCAAAATAATAATACAAACTTCAGAAGACTATAAAAGGCGTGACTCTACAGTCTAAGCTAAGAGGATATGTGTACGCAGCTGCGTATGTGTGAACTTCTACCAAAGGCAAACTATCTATTCTTGCCAACGGATATGCACTTATTTCTTTCAGCAATATAAGTGTTTCTTCAATGTATTTAAACAACATTATAAAAAAATTTTTCTTCTAACGTTATGCATTCCATGGGATTTGTACGCTTATATACATACATACGAACATACTTACATGTGAGGCACACAACCCTTTTTTTGGCGTAGTCAGGGGAAAATACTAGGGTTGCACGATACCGATACAATACCATATTTTACTACGGCATCGTATTGGTATCGAAAAATTTCATACGTTGCAGTATCGTATCGGTATCGTATCGATATCGACATAGAAGTATAGGTATCGTATCGTCAGCATCGCTTCTTCGTTAAAATTTGTACAGTATCTCCTGTACATTGTCAATCACTTGTTCATTATTATGATGGTTACTTGTCTATATTAAAAGCTCTGAGCTGTATTGTATACATCTTTGATATTGTATATCAGTTTCTCCTGATAACGTGACGAGTGAGCTTGAGACGGTCTCTAAATGGCGCTAAAGCGAAAAAAAAGTTTTTCGTCTAAGCGTCATATCAAAATACGTAAAGTAACTAGTGAAAGTAAGGAAAGTGATAGTGCTCTGTGTGAAAATGAAAGTCAGGTGGTTGTATAAAAAAATTACAAAAGTTACTTCCAAAGTGCTGTGACTAGTAACAAAATGCTGAAGCATTATAAATTAGCATAGTGACAAAATGCTGAAGCATTATAAATTATGTAACTGTTTGTATTGCGTGCCATTGATTTTAGATCCGCGCCATAAAGTAGAATGTTTTAATGCGTCACCACGGGGTGAGGAGATAAAACGCGGGTCTATGAGAAATTTTGAAAATATTTAAAAAAGTATTTAATTAAAAATACGAGTGACGAGGCTGAGATAAGCAAAACATGTGACGATGATTTTTTTTATCTGAAGAAATTCTGTAATAAATGTAACTATGAAAATACTTCATGGAAAGTAGAAATGAACAAATATTTAGCATTCGAAACTGTTTCCGAAGACACAAATATTTTACAGTTGTGAAAAGTTCACGAAAAAATGTTCCCCAATGTTTCAATTATGGCTAGTGATATTTTGAGCATAATGCCAACATGTGTCTCTTTGGAAAGATTTTTTTCTATTGGATCGCATACTATGGATCCTTTCAGATGTCATTTGGAGAGCAAGACGTTAAAACACTTAATGTCTATTAGATCATGGTCTACGTGTACTTGGCGTGATACAATATGTAATTTACCTTTTACGATTTAACTTAGTTTGCGTGATGCTATATGTAATTTATTGAGCTTGTGGTATTTACAATATTATAATAAAATGAAGGATTCAGAAAATATAAAATCTAAGGTTATTTATCCTCATAATTTTTTGTATCTGATAATATTGACGACATCATTAATATTGACTCCATAGTATCGATATCGTATCGATTATAGAGTCACCAGTATCGTCTTAATATCGTCTCGAGTATTGACTCAATACCAATACGATACCGATACTAAAATTGAGTATCGTGCAATCCTAGAAAATACTGATATTCTACCGCAATATTAGCTACGTGTTTAAAGTTCTATGTGAACATGAATAGAAATATTTAAAACGCTGATAAAAATACATAGTTGTATACTCAGCATGTTATTACCGTATTTATTTTATCTAAAGAAAGTCCTATAAAAAGCACGGTGATTTCTGTGGAGCGGTAATGCTCACGCAGTGGCACCTTACCCACGCAGCAAATATCATTATTCATTATTTGCGAACCGGTGCCATTCCTAACGTCAAATTCCACCATACTGCGCCGAAAGTAGGAACTTTCAACCCGCTTCGTGGAACGAAAACTCCTCCTCCCGGTGCAGGATTGGTAAATAATCGTATAAAACCCACGGGAGGAAATTAAAAAAGCCTCAGAACACATGTTTATCACCCTCGGCTTCACCTCGGAAGTCAAATGCCTGTGTTCTGAGACATTCTTTACTTTTTCTCCCTAGGTGAGTAATGTACTAGTTTAAGGTAAAAATTTATGTTACTATTAGACTAAACAGCGTATTATCTATTAATTTTGTCTTTTGATTCTTAGCTACTTTGCTTAGATCGTCTGAAAAATAAGCAAAATGTGTAGTACGTGAGGAATGCGTCACGAGCATCGCGTATTATATATGGCTTGTATCTGTCCCAATTTTTTGTTAATGTATAAGACTTTTAGATTGTTATGTTCAAATAATTATTTACAGGGATCACAAAACTTTGTATATTGGAGATGCACGAGGTCGAGTATTTTCCTGGAGTGTATGTGAACAACCTGGTAAAATCGCAGATCATTGGCAAAAAGATGACGTGACCGATTCCTGTGAAGGGTGTGGAATAAAATTCACGTTTTCAGAAAGAAAACATCACTGTCGAAATTGTGGACTACTGTATTGTTCCAGGTAACGAAAATTCCTTCATTTTTATAAGATGCAGATAATCTAATAGAAGCATCATATTATCGAATCATTCTTAAAACTTTCCGATTTGGATATTAAAATTTTATATTTAAATGTATTTATAAGTAAAACAAATATACAAGCAATTAATACATATTATTGATAACGAAATTTTTATCTTTTTGATGTAATATTTTATTACATTTCTTTGAATCATGCAAGTAAGTTAGATATTAAAGCCTACACATACCTACGTTTCTATGTAATTTATTCAAATGCTTGTAGTCGTCACAATGGTGGGATCGATTCTGTGACTATTGTTACTTCATACCCTCTATCGAAGTATTAAAAAACGTGCATTATGAGTGCTACCAGCTATACATACTCATTTTTTTTAGAAGATACGTTAGTAACCTATTTTTAGTTACTCACTGTTAAGGTATTTAGCATGTATTATCCTTTTTGAAAATTATCATTTATGCTGAAAGGAATTTTAGCCGACGAAAGCAGCTGCCCTGAGTCCTCCAAGACATAAAAATTTTCTTCTTACCTGATCGCTGTTTTCTATCTCTCTCCAAATGAAAGTTCCGGCCACTGTAGCTCGCTCGCTCGGTATGGCAAGCACGTGTTGAAAACGTAGATAAATTTGGGACAAGCTACAATATTTAAAAACTCACTTAGTAGATTAAAAATTTGAGGTTATAGGGCACTATTTGTTAATTAAAATGACAATGAGAAAAATAAAATATGCTGAAAATTTTACATGGTAGGCTAAGAAAAGAATGATAAATTATGCTGAATGTTTAACACAGTAGGCTCAAAAGAAAATCTTTATAGTAAAGGCGATCAGTATGTATTGGTTTTAGAGTAAAATGATTCGTAAAAAAGTTTTTTATTTAACGATTCTGCATAATGACTAGGTGTTGTAAAAATTAGAAATTTTTTTTCAATGCGTAAGCAGGTCAAAATGGCAAAAAACGCAAAAAATTTTAATGCATATAAAAGACATGTTCCAAAATTCAAAATTAAATAAAAATCGGATATGTTATAGAAATTAATATGGTTTTCATTAAACGCCAAGTTCGATTGCAAAGTTTTAAAATAGCAGCCTATTGTAAAATTGTTAATTGAAAAGTTCGACTGTGTATAAAATTAATTACAGGCATGAAATCGACATCTTAACCTTTGGAACCAGTAAGGAATAAAATTATCTTTGTTACCTTAAAAATTTTATATTTTAACTAAACAAATGAAAAAGTTATTAACAAAAAACCGTAAATAATAGGTCGTATCTTCTCCAATTTTAAACTTAGATGAGAATAACTTTGTGCAAATGATTCCGGGAATTTTTCATGAATTGACAACAACAAAAAATTCTGCAGGACCAACAGAGGCCGAGAAACGATGCTTTTACTTTTTTATGAATTTCAGCTTTAATATTTGATGTTTTGACTTCGGACATGCACGACATTTTGCTAAAGGTTTATTCAACAGTAAGCAATTTTTTTACCATCCATTTGCTCAATATTTTTGTACGTAGCGACTAATTAAGTTAGTATAAAATAGCGCCCAAAGGACGGCACTGAAGCTACTGCGGCCAGCAGTGCGCCACGCATGTGCAGTAGCTCGAAAAGCGATGTAGCAGAGCCGTTTGCGGTTGCTCCTGGATGCTTAGTTGCACAATTAATTACTCCATAAGCAAGTGTCGTAGGAAAGTGCAGTAAAATTCTTTCCTATGCAATTTTTTTCTGAGCTCCACGATGGTGCTAGTTACTTTTGTGCACGATCTGTATAATTAACCGTAATATGCGTTTTTTAAAAAATTTTTTACGTACCGTTGAAACAAAGTGCATATTTGATATTTTGTTGTTGTTTTTAGTTTAAAATGTCTTGATCGTGATTGTTCAATGTTGTGATAAACTACAAAATTCGGCTGAATATTATTCTACCACATTTTTGAACCACAACACTCGATTTACCGACTTTTTAGCGTCTCCCATATAACATGCTCAACGTTGGCACTAACAATATATTTGTTAAAATGATTTTTTAGAATACTTGCATAATTTCAAGTATAGTACTTCTCTTGCATTATTATATTCAGGTAACAAATCTTGTGCCAAAGTATCGTGCCTTCACATCCACCTCGAACATATTTTGAAACGCTTGCAGTTTACGTGATTCTATATTTGAATGTAACACATGGGCGAAGGCAAGCATTATATTGATAGCTGGACCATGGATACCAATATAAAAGCTACTGACTTTGGCTGGAAAAAACACAACAACCGGCTTATTTTCTATACCGACGACCACAAGTGCGCTTCCAGAAAAATTTTTAAGTACAATTTTTTGTAGTTGAGCAAAAAGGTGTCGCCCCAAGGTATGTGTATGCCAAAAAATTAGAGTCCATGCTTATCGTTGTGCAAGAAATGCGAGGAAAGAAATTTTGTTAATATCGAAGAGAAAGCCTTGGTAGAAATGGAAGAGAATAAAGACGACAGTAGTTTGGAAGGGTTACTTTAGAACGCAACTGAAAGTACTGCCGATACGTTTTCAGAGCAAGGTTCTGATTCCCGTGACTTAAGTAAAAATAAAAGTAGCCATAGTGATGCGCAAAAGTATAATGAAGCAATGGCAAAAAAAATCTAGGTAAAATTTAATGATCGATGTTTCATTAAAATTCATTTTTTGTATAGTATAACGGGAAAAAAATCTGTTAGTACTATTCTGTATCGAAATAGGTCAGTTTAAATCCTTAATGATGTACTCTTCTTTTAGTATAACCCATATATGTACATATTTCATCGGTAAATTATCGAAATAAGCACTTTGAATCGGTGGTACGTAAAAAATTTGGAAAAAAACGAAAATTACGGTAAGTTATACTATACGTGCGTAAAAATAGCTAGCAATCACGTTAAGCAAAGACAAAATTAGATAGGAAAGAATTTTACTGCACTTTTCCACGACACTTGCTCATGGAGTAATTAATTGTGCAACTGAGAATCCAGGGGCTACGGCGAACAGCTCTGCTATATCGCTTTTTGCAGTGTTAGCCAAGAGTCTTCCAACATTGCGGAAAAGTAGTCTCTCCACCACTCTTCCGTCCAAGAAGAGTAGTGGGGGGTCCGTTTTTCAGCCAGCAGCCGATTGCGTCGTCTGCTGTGGTAGTGGTTCTCACTCAAAACTTAAATACAGTGCGTACGTATACATGTATATATCGTCCGAGTCATCAGCTGACCGGGCCAGCTGACTTCTGTGTAAACACAGCAAAACGATGAGTTATCACGTGGTTGGTGCTGTTACCAGTAGTGCCAGGTCAGCCTGGACGATGTTTTCGTTTTGATGATCTGATGACAAGTTCAAGAATCGTCATAGCTAATGATAGAAGCATGCAGTATAGAGTGTTGATAACCGACAGCTGCTTCTGCTATAGTATAACCTTTAGGGCACTGTGTGTTTATATTATGTATTGCGAATACTCTGCAGCTCTTTGTGATGTTAATAATATTAGTAATTTTATGACTTTCCACTTTACACATTTGCAATGTCACTCAAATAATTGTTTTCAGCTCGCTCTTATTTGAAGAAAACATTGTATGCCATTTTTTCCTGATGCAATTATTATTGTTGTTTTTACTCAAGAAATTTAACAGCTATCAAAATCATGATCATTTTTAGCGGCCTTAGCAATTTCCATCCGACAAATTGCCGAGTATTGAAACGACTTTTAATGAACATTCTGTATCGACAAGACACCAAAAGCTTTGTTTTGCAAACTGCAGGAGGATATTGTCGGACTGATATTTATTTGTGGATGAACTCTGTAACCGAGGCAGCAGTCACATGGTGAAGGATAGAGCGTGCAGGATAGAATTATCCCCATAGACTGCAGTATTAAGTCTATTGCGCTGCAGAATAGACCTATTGCGCTAAAAGATATACTTAACACGACAGCTTATGGGGACAATCCTATCCTGCACGTTATATCCTGCACTAGGTGACTGCAGCCTTAAGCTTTACATCAACGTTCGGTTTGTACGATATACTTACCCACGAGAAAGCCATAAATTTATTGATGAAAGGCTACACTTTCTCATGGATTTATATTTCTGTACGTGCCTTAACTCTGCTCCCACTCTTACTCTCTGCCAACTTTTGCATGCTTTTAACTTTACATTTACTCTAATTATTTCATAACTATGAAAAACTTAGGCCAGGCTAAGTATGTACGTCCACTCCTTCGACTGAACAAGATTAAGATTGACTTTTAGTGAACATTATGCGTCAACAAGCAGACAAAAAGCTTTGTCTTGCAAACTGTAGAAGAAAAATGTATGATTAATATTTAGTAATGGATTTTCTATGTAACTCAAGGTTTACATGATTTGTTAGTCCAGATCATATGCTATCAAAAGGGCAAAAAATTTTATCTTGAAATTGTGACATGATAAAGTCAGGCTACACTTGCATTTGGTTTACATTTCAATACATGCCACGACTTTACTACCACTTTTACTCTCTGACAACTTTTGCATGATTTTAACTTTACTTTCACTCTAATCATTTGATATAGAACTATGGAAAACTAAGGCCAGGCTATATATTTCCATCCACTCCTTCGACTAACCAAGATCAAGATTGATTTTCAGTGAATATTCTGTGTCAACGACCAGACAAAAAGCTTTGTCTCGTAATCTAGAGAAAGAAAATGTCAAACTGACATTTATTCATGGATTATCTTTGTACCTTAAAGTTTACATGAACTATTAGTCTATATCATTTTCCAGCGAGTTAGCTAGAAATTTAATTATGAAAAGGATACATGACAAAGTCAGGCTGTAGGTGCTCTTGAATTTACATTTTAATACATACCTCAACTCTACTGCCACTTTTACTCTCTACCAACTTTTGCATCCCTTTAACTATACTTTTACTCGCTCCGCTCGGGCGTGAACTAACACGCGTGTGTCAATCGCGCTCACACGTGTTGCGTATACTACTTTTCGACAAGAGTGCAGCGGGGCTCGACCAAGTCAATGTTCAACTGAATCAGAATCTAATTATTGTCGTTCGATCATAAATCGTTCGTTGATTCAGTAGTTTTTCCCTTTCATGTATCTCTATACGTATAAAATATTCAATCGATGATGGTACACAAATATATTCAACATCAAAATAAAAGTTTTTATTAAAAAAAAAAAAATGTGAAATTTGGTTGAACAAAATAATTATTTCAAGTTTTATATGTAATTTTTATTCCTTGTGTTTGATTGTAATAATGATTAACATTATTAGTGACGTTAGAGTCATTTAAAACAAAAGAAACATGCCCGAACTAACTGGACTATCGTTATCCATGTTTTCTTAATCACATGCAGAA
>JAPYYV010012382.1:0-19243 GCA_030522625.1 Copidosoma aretas | reverse complement strand
ACTAATTTTACTAACTTTACCTTTCTTCCGTCGCTCATCCCTTAACAACCTTCTTCTGGGCCTTACCGAAAAAGCTCTTCCATGCTCTCAGTAAACTCCATTTGCTTCAAATTGACTATCTTCTGCCGCTCTGCATCGTCCTCCCTTTCCTCACCTTGTCCCTCATTCTGCCCTACTGCCTTATTGTTGCTGCTGTTATTAGCACGTTCAGCCCTCTTGGTTATCATCTCTGCAGCTTCCTCGCCTAGTCAATTGAACCACTTGCCATTTAGCCAGAAACAACCTAGGCTACTTTTTATTTGAAAACCTAACTCTTTCGTACTCTTTACCCACTTAACCAGGATCTCCTGTCTCTTTCTATCGTCATAGCTTAAATCACTTTCTATAAAAAATTTCGAACCACTAAGTTTATGTTTATTTTTCCAAACTGAATCCCTATCATCTTTCTTACTAAACCTTACCACGAACACGCTTCCACTCTTTCTGACCTGCTCCACATTCACCTCCACATTCAGATTTTCCTTTAAAAACTTTTTTACTCCGATACGCCACTAACCATACAGAAACATACCTTTAAACACTAAATTTCCTGGTCTCGTAATCTCATCTTGCCACTTGACTAACCTTTTCATCGCTCCTACTTCAAAATCTAAAAAGCAGCTCATACCTGCCAGCGATTTCCCATCGTTGCCTATCGACTCTCCGGTGTCCCCCAAATGCACAGTGCTGCTCGTTTTATTACCTGTCCGCCCCTCTCCCTTCCCCTCCAGACCACTACCTACCATACCTATGCTCTCTTCGAAACTATACAGCTTAACTTTCGTTTTAGCCCTAAAGTCAAGCCACTCATTTTCCAACTTTTCCATTCTTTCAATCAAATCAACTTCTATTGCTTTTATATCAACTTTATTTTTTTCACACGTAACACTCTCCTGCCTTATTTTTTTGAGCCCCACTTCAATTCTCTCTCTTATACCGTCTCTCTCTTTACTAAACGCCTCACGTTCATTATTCAAGCACACTTCCAGCTCATACACTTTCTCCCTCAGCATTTCGCAACCCCCGCACTCCAGCACTCTTTCTTTGTTGACAAATTTCACCGATTTTACAAAACTATCTGTAATCATTGGCTGTTTGCTCGTGTTTCGCTTCACATCGACTGTACTTTTCGGCACCAACTTCCCCCCCGTGCTCGCGCTCGCATCTGCTGCTGCGCTTCTGAGTCTCGCACCATCCTCATTTTTTTCTTTCCTTTCACCATTCTTTTTATTGTCCACTGCTTGTTTATCGTCCTTCGCACTGCCTTTTCCTAACATACTGTCTACTGTATGAATACACTTACAGCACCAAACGCATACACCAGCGCGCAGCAACAGGCCGCGCCGTTCGCCCTAACGCTACAAACACACTGCCACCTTCTCGCTTGGATTAAAACTAAGACACTATTAACTACGCAAAAAACTGTATACACCTTTTATTCCACGCTTAAAACTCTACATAGCACCATACAATTAAATATAAAAAACACTTCAATTATGTCGAATCAACGCCAAAGCCACAGAGCCTCTCTCACACCCATCCATTCGCGCACGCGGACACTAACCAAGTCTGGTAGTAGTAGTAGTAGCAGAAGTGGTAGAAGACGTAGCAGATGTTAAAGTAGTCTTACATGTAGTTGTTGTAGTTGTATCAGTATTGGAAGTAGTAGTTTTTTTTTTCTTTCGTTGGTGGGAGGGGAAACGCAATTACGCACACTGCAGGAACTTGTGCAATGTTGGAATCTTCTTATTAGACTATTGTATACCCACTTAAACCGGAGGAAAGGGGCTATGCTGCATGGCTTTGTTACACCCCGGAGCTGCGTTCGCATTACTTCAGGTAGGAGCCACCAAAGAGAAAATCGTACCTTACAGCATTGTCGTGTAAGCTCGCTCATTATTGCTTAAGGTGCTCATCCTTTAACGTCCTGAGAACGACTTCTGGTCCCTGAGGGTGGGCTTTGAATTCAGCTACGTTTCAGTACATAAATTTCGCAAATGCCATTCTTTTGTTCGGTGCTTTACATTGCTTACATGTTTTGCACCTCAGTGCAGCATGGGTTCGCACGTCCGTGAGCCTCTCTCCCGTACCGATCTAGAGGCCATGACTTGGCACCTAGTGGCCATCTCCTTCTTCTTCTTTTCGCGAACCACCGACCCAACGTAGCCCTCTACCACCTGTTATACGTCCTTGGATCTGAGCATCTTCAGGAGGATGTTTTTGGGCGTTGATGCTGTGCCGAGCCGGGCTGCTAATTGCTTTCGCTATCAGTGCTATCTCTTACAAACAAAAAACGTGTGCTAGACGTCATTATTCATCGCAGGGCAGTAAACGCATCTGCGAGTTGCTAAAAGAGATATGCGATAGAGATAGACATTAAACTCGCCGTGCTTAGATAGAAACTGAGTAAGGTAATAGCTTACCTCACTATGTCCTCTTGTTAGCCACGGTCGCAGGATCGGTATCAGCCGATGTGTCCATCTACCCACTTTGACATCATCCCACTCCTGTTGCCACGTCGTTATCGTTTTCTCCCGTAAGTCGCGATCGCTTTCGGCACCGAAGGACAGAAATTTCTCTCTGTGCTCCGGTGCAAGCAACATGAAGGGGATTGCCCTCAAGATTACCGTAACCACCACGGAAGAATCCGTGTAGCAGGCGCATGCAATTTGGAGAGATCATAGACGCTGTCCCGAGGTAAGCTTTTCCCGGACATTCCGTCTCGCTAGCGCATTCGCAAACACCACTGAGCCGTATAGCAGTATTAAGTTACCAACCGACGCCAGAAGCCGTCTTGTGGCTTCTCGCGAGCCACTCATATTCGGCATTGACCGAGAGAGCGCCCCTACAACCTTGGCTGCCTTTAAAGCTGCTTTTATGATGTGCTCCCAGAAGGTGAGTCGAGAGTCGACCCACACTTTCAGGTAGCACACTACTGTACTTGCACATATCGCATAACCCGCAACGATCACGCGAAAATCTGTGCGGAACCATCTCTCCCTGGTGAGGACAGCAATCTTTGTCTTCTGTATCGCCAGGGTAAAAACGTGGTCCCACAGCCATTCTGCCACAATCACGACCACCCACCGTATTTTGCGCTCGGCCTCCTCGAGGGATCTTGGTGTGACGTGCAACGTGATGTCATCAGCGAACCTTGTCAGGCCAATTCCCGGAAGCATTTAAACGTGCAGTAGAGTTTGTCGTACACAAGGTTTTAAAGGTCAGGGCAGAGTGCTGAGCCCTGCGCCACCCCCGACCGCGACGTCAGCCGTCTCTCTCTTTGTCTCATCTTAGTGTCGTACCGGAGGTCACGATCCTGAAGATAGCTATCTAGGATCTTTCTATGGTGATGTGTATTTTTTGCCTTCGTAATGATTGTCTTACATCGGATCAACGAGCCTAGTTAAAGGCGTTCTTGATGTAAAGGGTTACCAGGACGCAAACACTCCTCGTCTTATGCGATGGTGCCTAGGCCCTTTTCACAGCCTCTAGATCTTCGCTAACTGCCATGACCGTCGATCGACCCCTGTAAAACCCATACTGGCTGTCCGAGAGGATACTATGCTTGCATGCGAGCACAAATTAGCCTCTTGAACATTTTACCTGCAGTGTCCAATATGCACAGTGGCCGGAATGACGACTGGACCAGGGGGGATGGTTTGCCGTTATCCAGAAGAACGAGCCTTTGGATCTTACAACGCTTACTAAACACGCCAACGTTCAGATGAGCGTTAAACATGTCCAGCAGTACGTATGGCTTCTCCGCGGCAATGACCTCAGGACTTCGGACGGCACCTCGTCCGGATGAGGGGCCTTTCGACCAGGCGTCTCTGATATCACCGTCTTTAATTCATCGAGCGTAAAGGGAGGGACATCTTTCTCCCATATGCTCTTCTGACTCTCCACGGTGTGTTTCGGGAGGAGGCAGGAGATCATGCTCGCCAAAAAGGAAGGTTCCATCTGGGCCACGGGATCGATACCACGCCGTCTATTATTCGCGATTCGATATATTACACCCCACGTGTCTCTATCCACTTCTTCGAAGAGTTTGCGCTAACCCCGGTTCTTTCTCACCTTGATTGCCCTCACCATGTTCTTCTTTTCCTCCCTGTACGCAGCAGCAGCAACCTCTGCGTCCATGTGGCTTCTATGCCACATCGCGCTTCGACGCAGCTACGCTTTCCCGCGCTAGTCAGCGATTTTGGTTGTTCACCTAGCACGCCCACCAACCAGGTCTGGCGGCTCTTTTCGGCATACACACGTCGCACCATTCCTTAACTCATCTCATGGTGTTCTCCACCAGCGCCTTAGCTCCCGCCGTGCCTAAGATGTTATTTAGCTCAGCAGGAGGTGGCATGTCCGCTAAGGCTTACCATAGCGTCTCGTGATGGAGTTTCGCCACGTTCCACCCAGCAGTGAGCCTTCAGGGCACTTCGCGTTGAATCGCACCGTTTTCCTCGTTTATTACAAAGGAGACATATTGGTGATAGACTGCCGTGTATTTCTTCTGAACCTTCTAGTCGGACTCTCGCCCTTACGTAAGCCACGCAGTTACCACTGACGGTACCAGCCGATAGCCGCACGACCACGTCCGGGACTGCCTCCTCGCCAAAACAGCCCTTTACTGCGGCCACCACGTCCTCCCCAGTCACCATCGGGTCTACATCCCTGATCTTCCAGGTCAGGTGCGGTGCCAGAGTTCGAACTCCACCAGCACCCACAACAGCGTTTTTCAACGCCTCGGCGAATCTGTCGCGTAGCTTGAAGGTGGTTTTCCTCAGCTCGATAAGAACATCTCCTGTTCTCGTCTCCCTTTCTGCCCCCACCCCCGCCCAGAGCCCGAGCACGTCCATATTTTTTATAAGGGCCAAGACCTCAGCCTACTTTTTGCCTTCTGCGAGGTTCACTAGTATCGCCTCTAGTCTAGCTCTCTGACGCAGCCCCTTAGTGATTTTTAGGAGTCATTCCTTGTCCTCTGCTGTCTCTTCATTTTTTTTCCCTCGATTTTTTGCCTTTTTTTTAGACTTTTATCCATTTGTCACCATCTTTCCGAGACTTGGCCAGGTCACCCTCAGATTGCAGGGAAGGGGTAAACCCCTTCGGTTTTTTTTCTGACTTTGAAAAGATCTTATCGGGGCTAGGGGCTTCTCCTCCCCGCCCCCGCCTCTTATTACCGTTGTTACTCTTCTTAGCTGCAGCAGTCTACTTTTCAGAGTTAGTCTCACCCTGCACTCTTTTCCGAACACGTCGTATGGTGCTCAATGCCTCGGCTGCAAGACCCACACTGGCCTTGATCGTTTAAGCAGTGTTTCCATGCTCGACGATCAGGGCAGCAAGGTAGTAGTTGTAGTAAAAGAAGTAGTAGTGTTTATTTTTTTTTTTCGTAAAAAGGAAAACGCATTTACGTACACCGCTGGGCAACGGTAGTGTTGGACTTGGTGGATTTTTTTTCTATTAGAATTGCTGGCATGTACTCACTATCCGTGAGCCCTAAAAAGGGCTTAAGTGTGCCCAGGTAATTACATGTTACCAATCTTTCCTGGTCAGCATTTTGTAGGCACCTTGAAAAGGACACGAGCTTCCTGTGACCGGACATCTGCACTTATCTTTCTCCTTGGCCTACAGTTGTTTTTCGAGCTTAATTATTGAGCTTAGTGCTTTTGCGTTCTAATAGGCATACGTTTCAAAAGATCATGGCTCTAGCGTTTTCAAGTGCTTGCCTGGAGACCAGGCAGCTTTCTTTTCCCGCTTCGTGTTTTCCATCTCCCTCCTTGCATAAAAAGCACTTTGCCTTACCAGCGCAGTCTTTTTTGCGATGATTGCAGCTCTCGCACTTAAAACAGAGCTCTGATCAGTCTTCTTGCTTGCATGATGACGGCAGATGCCCCATCCCAAGACACCTGTAGCATTTGATGACGTCAATTGTTCTTCTTACCCGTCAGAAAACAAAGCCTACCTTTATTATCTCAGTTTCTTCGAGCTTATTGGCCTGAGCTTCCCGAAGAGCTACTAATGCCATCCTTTGTCCCCTCTGGTTGGCCTTAAGGAGACATAAGTAAATGTACTGGATAGAAGTGACCAGTACCTTTTCAACGCCCCACTAATTTTCTGTACCTCAGCTGAAGCGTCAAAGTCACGGACTTTAACAGTCACTTTGCGCTCATTGCAAAGGACTGTGACCTTGTTAGCCACTGCTTCTTAAACGTGTTGGGAAAAGGATGTGCCTACCCTGATACCTTCTGCCCTTATGAAGACGTCTCCTTTCTTGGTCGTCTCGACGCTTTGCACAGTGGCCTCCATTCATTCTAGGCTGAAGCCTGTTTTCAGCGACTTGAGTACGTTGTCAAAGGTCTGTCCTGCAGCTACCCTTACCAGCCACTTTGCTAAATGTATATTCCGGTCGCTCTAGCTAATAAAATTAATATTTTCTTATTTATTCCATGCTATCTTGCTCTTTATTATCTACTGTTTCGTGGTAGCATGTCCTTTTGAGCTTTTCTAAAGACTCATTATATCAACTCTCTCCATTTCTTTCAGTGCTATTTTCAGAGTCCTCTTTTAGACCTGCTCCCCTTTTTTATCTCGGCATCAAATAGTCTCAAAGGCGTTCTTCATACCTCGGTAAAAAGAATCCTCATTCTACCAGTTAAGCGCTCGGCTGTCTTCTGCTTTCTTGAGGCTCTTAAGTATAGATGTTATGCTTTCCTTGACAACCTTTACCGTATTAGCGTATTTAACACGGATATCGTTAAGCATCTTCTCAAGCACCTTTTTAGGAGCAATAGCAAACCCAGACTCCTCTGCCATCTTCTGTAGTAGTTGAGCTCTTCTGCTTGCCATAAACGTCAGATCATCTTCCGTCGTATTGCTATACATGCTAACAGCAGTAACGCTGCTAGCATCAATGCCAAGACTCGAGCAGCTTGGTCGTCTAGCTGCTCCATCCAGCAGCAGAGAGATACTTAGCATATCCCCCGATCTTTGCAACCTGCCCTCCCCCCAAAAAAAATGTGGGGCCCGCGTCAGACACCTAGGCTTGTACCGGATGAAAGCTGACGGTGGATTTCCTTGTAAAGGTTGCTGCCTGATATAGTAGGCTTACATTGAAGTTCTTCATATCAACTTTCCACTTACTACCTATCTAAAAAAAAAAAAAAAAGACATATCGATAAAAAACCCTGTGATGTGTGATGAGTGTTTTACGAAGCAGCATCTCATCCTACACTAAAGTTGCCAACCCCCGACGCTTCACAAGTCCGATCGTGGGAGACTGGCTAAAATTGCAATGTATTTCAATCTAAATACCTCCATATATAGTTCCTTCGTAAAAATAGCGTCTTTTTTAAAAGGGCTTTTACGTCTTTTTTTATCATGGACCGTATAGCTACACCAGGACCGGGAATATCAAGCTATCAAACGGTCGACCCACCCCCTTCTGCCTCACTAGTTCATCACAGGGTTCCAGCGCCAAAAAGGCCCCGTACTTTGGCGAAAAGCCAAATTAGTTTTTGTGTGAGTAAAGTGTGTGTTTAAGTAAGTGAGATGTTTGGGCCGGGATCTGGAACTAGACGCCACGACCAGCCATAACCTGCCTCTTTACCACTCTTTTTTATAGCATTGCCACCAGGGCAATAATGCGACGGTGTCTGTTAGTACTAGTAGTAGTAGTAGTAGTAGTAGTAGTAGTAGTAGTAGTAGTAGTAGTAGTAGTAAAAATAGTAGTAGTAGTAATAGTAGTAGTAGTAATAGCAGTAGTAGTAGAAGTAGTAGAAGTTATGATAGTAGTTATAGTACTAGAAGTGGTAACAGAAGTAGAAGCTTTAGAAGTTGTAGTGATAGAAGGAGCAGTAGTCAAAGAAGTTAAAGTTGTAGTAGTATTTGTAGTAGTAGTATAAATAGCAGTTAAAGCTGTAGTAGTATGAATAGTAGTAGTAGTAGTAGTAGTAGTAGTAGTAAGAGTAGTAGTAGAAGGAGTAGTAATAAAAATAGTAGTAGTATAAATAGTAGTAGTTGTAGTAGTTGTAGAAGCAGTAGAAGTAGTAGTATAAATGGCAGAGGCAGTAGTAAAACAAGTAGAAATTGTAGTAGTAGTTATAGTTTTTTATTTTATTTTTTGTGGTGGAGGGAAAATGCGTTTTGCACACCGCTGGGCAACGGTAGTGTTGGACTCAGTGGGTTTTTTTCTATTAGACCACTACTACCAACTATAACCCCCCCTTCCGTGCTGCGTGGCTTTTGGTCCACCCCGGAACTTCGTTAGCATCACTTCGGGGTGGAGCTACTAGGGAGGACGTCGTACCTCACAGCACAGTCGAGAAATCTCGCTCACCAATCGCTGGCATGCAATCACAATCCAAGTGGCTTGAAAAGGGCTTAAGGGTGCCCAGGTAATTACACATTACCATCCATCCACCAGTCCAGCATTTTGTAGGCATTCTGAAAAGGACTCGAGGTCCCTGTGACCGTACATCTACAATTAGCTTTTTTCTGGGTTTAAAGTTGTTTTGCGATCTTCATTTTGGCTCGGTGCTCCTGCTTGCTGATAGGCATAAGATCCTAGCTCAGCCTGCATTCATACTTATTGGTAGGCCTTGCCATTCTTTTACTATGAGCTAGGCCTTTAAGAGATCCTGGCTCTAGCTTCTTTCAGTGCTTGCTTGAAGACTATGCAGCTTCCTTTTCCAGCTTCGTGCTTCATATCTTCCTCCTTGCATAGAAAGCACTTTGCCTCACCATCACAGTCTTTTTTGCGATGGTTGCAGCTCCCGCACTTAAAACAGAGCTTAGATCTGTCTTCTTCCTTGCATGATGACGATAGGTGCCCCATTCCAAAGCACCTGTAGCATCTGATGACTTCAATTGTCCTCCTGACTCGGCAGAAAACAAAGCTTACCTTCAATCTGGCTATTTCTTCGAGCTTCTTGGCTTAGGATTCCTTTGCCATCCTTGGCCATCCTTTCCCCCTCCAGCTAGCCTTAAGAAGGTGTAGGTCAATGTCCTGGATACTGGTGTCCAGAACCTTTTTCAACGCCCCCCTGATCTCCTCTATCTTAGCGAAAGCGTCGAGGTCACGGTCTTCAACAGTCACTTTGCGCCCATTGCAAAGGACCGCACCCTTGTCAGCCACTGCTTCTCCAACGTACTGGGAAAAGGCAGTGATGTTCCTAATACTTTTCGCCCTTATCAGGACGTCTTCTTTTCGGTTGTCTTGACGCTTTGGACAGTGGCTCCCATTGATTTAGAGCTAAAGCTTGTTTTCAGCGACTCAAGTACGGCCGCAAATGTATGTCCTGCAGTGACTTTTACCAGCACCTTTGTTAAGTCTATCTTCCTTTTTTGGCCACCCTGGCTCATAAAATTCATCTTCCCTTGTTTATTTTCGGCTATCTTGCTCTTCTTATTCTGCTTTTGCGTATTAGCATGTCCATTTGGGCATTCCAATGGACTCCTCATACGCTTAGCTCTGTCTATTTCATTCAGTGCTGTTTTCACAGTCCTCTTCTGAGTCTGCTCCCTGACTTTTTCCCTTTTTTTGGTTCGGCATCGAGCAGACTCCAAGTTGACTTCTATACATAGGTAAAATGACATCTCCTTTTCCCGGCTGAGTATTCGTCTGTCTTCTGCTTTCTTCAGGCTCTCAAGGGCAGACGCTAAGCCATCCTTGACAACTTTCGTCGTATTAGCGTATTTAACACGAATATCTCTAAGAGTCTTCTTAAGCACAATTTTGGCAGCATTGACAAGGTCAGACTCCTCTGCCCTCTCCTGTAGAAGTTAAACTCCTTCTACCTGCCATGTACTCTAGATCACCTCGCGTTATATTGCTATTCATGCTAGCCACATTAACGCTGCTAATATCATTACCTTTATCCAAACAGCTTGGTCTTCTAGCTGCTCTAAACGGCAACGGAGGGATACTTAGCATATTCCCTGCTCCGTGCCCAACGTCTTTGCGGCCCCCCCCCCCCCCAGAATCTGTGGGTCCTGCGCCAGCCACGCGGGCTTGCACCGGATCGGAGCTGACGGCAGATTTTCTCTTGGAGGTTTCCGCCTGGGGTAGTAGTTTTTTATTGACGTTCTTTATTTTTTCTTTCCACCGTCTGCCTACCTACAAAAGTGTAAAAAGTGTCACCATATTGCGATCCTAGAGCCCGGTACCAGCTGGTTCCTGCAATGCTTTATGGATAAAGCCACCATATAGTCTATTTAGCGGTAGTAAGCTAGTATAGTATAGCCCATCGCGTCTTTTTTATTTTTGAGACGTACAGCCTTTTAAGCGTTAGTAGCCCGGTATAATTCAGGTCAGCGCATTGGCCTCACCTCCCGGAGCTTCCATATCATACACAAGCAGCAAGGCCCCGACATCTCAGACGAGAGAATCCCACCAAGTCCTGCCACTTCTGTGTCAGTGTAGAGTGTGTATGTGAGAGGAATGTATTTACCGCCATTTACCTCTATACATGGCTAGTTGGTATGCCGTTAGTCTTAAAGCCCCCTTACCCGATCTAGGCTGCAAGCAGCACGGTCTACGTTAAGGTGACGCATACCATGGAGGGGGTTATAGTTGTAGTATGTATAGCGGTCGTAGTTGTAGTAGTAGTTGTTTTAGTATCACTAAGACTGTATAAGTTTTAGTAGTTGAAGTGATAGTAGGAGTAGTAGTAGTAGTGTATTACTATTAGTGTAATAATTTTCGTCTTGTGTTTTAGTGATTTTTTAATGACGTAGACAACATCGTTGATCTGCATGACAACTTCAAACGGACCATCCCAGTAAGTCTTTAATTTCGTGCTCTTTCCTTTGGTGTTTTGAGGATTGTAGAACCAAACTTTTTGTCCTTTTAAAAAATCAACTTGTCTCGCTCGTTCGTTGTAATGGGTCCTGATCTTGCCAGATGTTGTATCGATGGTTCCTCTTTTTATATCATGAATTTTTGCCGTTTTCTTTCTTAGCTTTTGTAAATAGTATTTAGGCGATGAAACTTTTGCTTGATCAACCGGAGGAGGTCCTCTTATTAGATCTAGCGGGAGCCGGAATTAATCGATAGTGGGCATCGTAGCTAGAGAAAATCCGGTCGTCACATGTTTGGAAGATCTGCAAGCTAACAATAATCGTGAGATCAAAGAGTCTTGATCTTTTTGGTTTTCGCTTACAAATTTTGACAAATACTCAAGAACAGTCAGGTGTTGACGTTTCACTTGACGTTTAATTGTAGGTGTAAAAGTGTTGTTCAAGTCTTCTTAATTTTCAAAAATTACGCTAATTTTTTATCCAAGTGCGGATAAAAATTTGTCCCTTAATCAGTATGTACTTCTAATAGAACACCGTGACAACAGACTATTACATCAACAAAAACTTCAGCTATCCTTTTTGTCTTTCTATTGGACAAAGGGAAAGCTTCTACCCATTTTGTGATATCATCTACCAATACAAGGAGGTATTTGTTTCCTAATGAAGAAATTTAGAATGGCTTTGAAATATCCATTTTAAGTCTTTTAAAAGGTACCCCTTAATTATAAATATTTATTTTACTTACTTCTTTATCTTATGGACCTCTCTTTGCAACACAAGCTGTACATGTTTGCCACCAATTTTCAACATATTTCTTGCAAGTGGCCTAGTAGAATCTTTTACTACTCTTGTTCAGTGTTTTGTTTATTTTTAAATGTCCCTCTATTGGCGTATCATGTGCTTTCTTTAGAATTTCATTTATTTTCTTTCCTAAAATAACTAATTGCAAAGTTTTAGTTTTTAAGTTCCGTGAGATCCATTTCTTATACATAAGACTTCATCTTTAATAACGATAGAGTCCCATTAACTACAGTACACTTTTGTATATCGTCCTCTGGTGCAATTTGCTGTCAATCTGATCGACTGTTAGTTCTCTTATTTTCGATAATCATCTTTATTGCTAGATCCGCATTCTGATATTTATTCTAGTCCTATTTTTACTCCTTAACAAATGCGATTCGTCCAACTGTCTTATCTTCTGCCCTACACATTCTTTCAACGCGGTAGCAGTACTTACAGCATTTATCTTCGCATGGTCATCTAGACAATTCATCTGCGTCTCCATGAGATGTTCCGTTCCTATCAATAATCTCAAATTTGTATTGACCCAATAATCCAACCTATCTAGCTAATTGACCATCCAACTCTTTAAATGATAACAACCAAGTTAATAAGGTATGATCAGTCCTAACCAAGAATCCTTTTCCGTACAAATAACAACGAAAATGCTTTACCGATTCAACAATTTCTAACAGTTCTCCACGAGTTACACAATAATTCGTTTCTGATGGACTGTGTACACGACTGTAGTAAGCTATTACTTTCTCTTGAAAGGTCTTCTGGAAAAGTTTTTCTGGATCAGTTTTTTTTTCTTCTTTAAACAAATATTAACAACAAACATAATTCAAATGGCATGACTTCTAACTCCCACAACCCTTTTGGAACAGGAAAAGCTGTGATTTCTCTACCGTTATTTCTTATTTTTATTTGCCAGTGGCCGTCCTTGAAATCTAATGTACAGCACCACGATTTTCCTGATGATTTATCAAAGTATCGTCAGATCTGGGTAATAGATATGAACCTTTAATCGTTGCTGCATTTATTTTCCGGAAATCAGCACAAAATCTTGTGTAGCCATCCTTCTTATTTTTAGTGCCACTGGAGAATACCAGAAACTTAATGATTTTTCTATAACTCCTTGCTTCTCCTTTTCCATAATTAAATTATCAACTTCTTCTTGTTAGTGAGTTAAGACTCTTCTTAATGGTTGTTTTATCGGTCGCATTTCTTCTTTCAAGTCTATATCATGTTTGACTAAATCACATATACCTACGACATTTTCATCTTCAAAAATGTCTTGATACTGTGTTATCAAGTTGGCAAATTTCGTTTTCTGGTCATTATCCAATCCTTCTGAATTTTTATTGTAAAGATCATGCAAATGATCTGGAACAATATCTTTTACGTATACTATCCGTCGAATAGGTAAATCTTTCCCATTGTTCGAATCGATCTCGTCAAATAACCTTACGAATTTTCTTTGTTAAACCTATCTCATCAACGAAATCGCATCCAAGGATACAATCATCAATTATATCCCCTACAAATGCAACGCTTACTACTTTGTGTTTTCCTAAAATCACTATTACTCTAACATTCAATTTATCGGGAAGATCCTCACCTGTTAGATACCTTAGTGTTTCAGGATTAATGGGAATTTTATTGTCCACTGAATTTACAAATTTTGAGTTCATAATTGTTTCATCAGATGCAGAATCTAAAATAAAATTACAAACTTTGTTATTTAATGAACCTTCAAAAAGAAATTTACATCATTCCTATTAATTCTTCTGCTATTCAAGATTAAACCTAAAGGATCTGATCTACCTATTGTTGAACTTACTCCTAGAAGTTCAACAAAACCTAGTTTCGCTGTTTTTCAAAGATCTGTGTTTGAGGGCAGTTATACTTTACGTGACCCATTTTCCCACAATTCCAGCATTTGACATTAGCGGAGATCCAAGGTCTTTTCTGTTGACATGCTCCTTCATTAAAGTTCAACTGTCTGACCCTGCATATTCCTGAAACATTTCAATGGTAATGTTTCCAATTTTCGTCGAAGATAGCTTTAACTTTAATTGCTCTTTAAATGGCAACCCTAAACGATTCAATCCTTTCTAATTAAAGTACTTCTTGCACTAAGTTATAAGCAAGCTCAATCATAAATTGTGTAGAAACAATTTTATCTTGAGTAGTGAACGGGCATTTGGAATAAACTGCTGAAACTAATTTCTGCAAATCAGCAGTAAAACTTGAAAAATCTCCAATTGGGAATTGTTTTCTATTTTTTAATTGAGAATAACATGTCGCAGCCAAATGTTTTTCTCTAAAACGCATTTCAAGTTCCGAGGTTAAACCTAACAATCCTTCCGGATCCAAAAAATTATTAAGCACTGATCTAGCCTTTCCACGTAAACAATAAATTAGAGTAACCATTCATTTATCCTCATTCCATCCATTTAGTTTAGCAATAAGGTTAAACTGATTTAAAAAATGTCCAAACGAACAACTACCATCATAAACATCGACTTGAACAATAAAGGGAACCAACGAACTTGTCATTACCCTATTCGAAACCGACTGTACAAAAGTTGTGTTACAAACAAGAAATGAATGCGGTAGTTGTGATGGTTCTGTTGATTGTGTTAGTTGTGTTGGTTGTGATTGTTGTGGTGACAGTAATTGTAATAGTTGTAGTGGTGGTGGTGGTAAAAGATCTTTGGGGACACTTATCTAGCCTATGTCGTGAGGTTTTTGATCGTGTAACGCTGTATCTCGTTAAGCGTGCTTCTCGTTGAAAAGAGAGTCTCGCTCCGCCAAAACAACGTTCTACTCAGTTTGTATGTTCACGATCATGACTGGAGCATCACCAAGAGTCGACTGCAACAGCTGAAGTGTTCTCTTACGAACGTCCTATTGTTGACGCAGCATGTCCTTCTTTTCTTCCTTCGCGTAGTCCAACTGATCCTAAAAATGGTCAAAATTTCTTTGCAGATCAGCCAGTTCAGTTTTTAATTTCATTAACACTTCATTAAAAGTTTTTACCACTTTTCTTTTATTTTGTAATTATTGTTTCAGATCCAAGAACTGCTGCATAGATTCTTCCAGTTGCCGCTTTATTGTCACCGCTTCTTGTCTTAATGTAATAAATAAATAAACCAACGTAAAAAAATACACGCAACCTTTTATAACCGTGGGCACTCTGCGATGTGTGATGAGTAATTCCACCGAGCAGCATTTTGTCCCACACCAAAGCCGCCATGCCCCTGACACTTCACGAGTCCGCTCGTGGAAGACTGGCTGAAGTTGCAATGTATACGAATCTGAATACCTCTATATACAGTTCCTTAGTGGAAATTGCACGTTCTTTAAAAAAGCTTTAACTTCTTTTTTCCATTATAAAACGTACAGCTACACCAGACCCAGAATTATCTGGCTATCTACCAGTCAGCCCGCCCCCTTCTGCTTCACCACTCCAACACAGGGATCCAGAGCCAGAAAGGCCCCAAACACCGGGACAAAACATGAGCCACAGCGGTTCTGGTGTAAGTGTAGCGTGGGTTTTAGTGAATAAAATGTTCCACAACTATACGCCACAGCCAGCCGTAACCTCCCTTTTCGTCAGTCACCGTTATAGCATTGCCGCCAGGGTATTGATGCAAAGTTATCTGTTTACGGTGGGCACGACAAGGCCGTAAGATGAAACAGCAATTACCCGGTGCATTAAACCAGGGCCGCTCACCTGTCAAAGTTATAGTAGGAGTATGCATAGTAGTAGTAGTAGTTATGGTAGTAGCGGTAGTAGAAGTAGAAGTAGTCGCAGTGATATTAGAAGTTGTAGTAGTTGTGGTAGTACTTTTAGTAGTAGAAGTAGAAGCCGCAGTCGAGAAAGTAGCAGTGCTAAAAGAAGTGGTAGTAGCAACAGTCTTAGTAGTATAAGTGATAGTAATAGTGGTAGTAGTAGTAGTAGTAGTAGTAGTAGTAGTAGTAGTAGTAGTAGTAGTAGTAGTAGTAGTAGTATTAGTAGTAGGAGTAATAGTTGCTCTATTAATAGTGGACTTTTTTTTTTCTTTGTGGTGGAAGGGGAAACGCACTAACGCACACTGCAGGGACTACGGTAGTGTGGGACTAAGTAGAACTGTTTTTCCTAAAAAAGAAAAAAAAAAATTTCCTCTTCGGCGAACAGGCCAACCACTACCCACCAAACCCCCACCCCCTTGCCGCGTGGCTTGATTCCACCCCGGAACCGCGTTAGCATTACTTTTGGGTGGAGCCACAATGAAGTACACCGTACCTTTCAGCATTAGCAAGCAAGCTTGCCACCAGGTGCTGAAGATGCCGCTCTCTCCTTGCCCTGAAAAAGACGTAAGGTTCCTAGAAAGCAGCATCCATGTTAAGCTTCACCGCAGGTTAGTTTTGCGAACGCCTGTGTATTGTTCGGTGCTTCTCCTTGCTGATACGCCAGAAGGCTCAGCGCATCGTCCATCTGCACAAATCCTCCTGCCTCCTCAATGGTCACGCAACCCAGGGCACCACCTAGGTGAAGGCTACTACCAAGCGTTCGGCAGCCCTTTCTTCTTTCTTCTTCAAGCAAATAACCGACTGGACACAGTCATCTACAGCCCTTCATGCGTTCGCAGAGCTAAGCATCGTAAGGACGATGTTTTTAGGCGTGGGTACCATGCCCAGACGGTCTGCCAGCAGCTTGCACTCTCGTTGCCACCTTGCGTACACGAAGAACGTATGCTCGACAGTGTCATCCATCAAAGGGCAGCAGTCGCATCTGGAATTTGCTTTTACCGCCATCCGATAAATATAGGCGTTGAACTGGCCCTTTTCGAAGAGAAACTGGGTGAGAAAGTAATAATCCTCGACATGGTCTCGCTCCATTTACGGCCTCAGGTCAGGAATCAGTTGTTGAGTCCATCTCTCCACAGTGGCCTTACTCTACTCCCGCTGCCACGTCGTCACCGTTTCCTCCGGCCTGACGTCATCCTTTCGGGCACCGAGAGACATAATTTTATCTCTGCGCTCCCAGGCCAACAACACTACTGGTATCGTTCGTGCAATCACCATAACATCTGCGGAGGAGACCGTGCGGTAAGCACAGGTGATCCGGAGAGATCCAAGACGCTGTACTAAGGTCAGCTTTTCTCGAACATCTCGTCTCGCCAGCGCATCCGCCCACACCTCCGAGCCGTACAGCAATATGGAGTTGGCAACCGTCGCGACAAGTCTTCTCTTTGCCTTTCGCGGGCCGCCAACATTAGGCATTAACCGAGCTAGCGCTGCCGCCACTTTGGTCGCCTTTTCTGCCACCCTCCTGATGTGCTCCCCGAAGTTGAGCCAAAAATTGACCCACAGCCCGACGTAGCGCACCGCCGGACTCACGTAGATCGCCCCACTTGCAATGTTTAGGCGAACGGCACCGCCAAACCATCTATGCCAGATAAGGACCACCATCTCCGCCTTTTTGATCGCGAGCTCAAAGCCGTGCACCCGCAGCCACTCCGCCACTATCCTAATGGCCCACCGTATTCTGCGCTCGGCCTTAACACAGGATCTTGCAGTAACGTGCAGCGCTATATCATTAGCAAAGCCTGTGAGCCCGACCCCCACAGGCATTTCTAGGCACAATAGTCCGTCTTTCACGAGGTTCCAGAGTTATGGGCCAAGGGCCGAACCCTCAGCGACGCCCGATGTCACATGCCTCTCCCTTTGACCGACGGTCGTGTTAGATCGGAGAACAAGATCCTAAAGATAGCTTTCCAGCATCCTTCTAAGGTAGTCCGGTATATTCTGGCTATTCAACGCCTCCCTTTCTTAACGACTTCCTCATGTCCGACCATATAGCCGAATAAAAGGCGTTCTTTACGTCAAGCGTGCCCAGGAACACGGCACTTCTCGTCTCATAAGAAGGTTGCCAGGCCCGTTTGACGTAGTATTGACTTCCATTAGTGGTAGTAGCAGTATTCCTATGAGGAGTAGTAGTTGTGGTAGTTAAGGTAGTAGGGGCAATAGTGGTGGTAGTATGGGTCGTTGTAGAAGTAGTAGTAGTAATTGTACTAGTAGTAGTAGTGGCTGTGGCAGTAGTGTTAGTAGTAGTTATAGAGATTCTAGTAGTAGGTGAAGTAGTAGTATTGATAGTTTTCGCAACTCTTGTGGCAGTAGTAGTAGTTGTAGTAGTAGTGGTAGATAAAGTAGTATTAGTATTATTAGCAGTATCAGTGGTAGTAGTGATCATAGTGGTGGTCGTAGTAGTAGTAGTACTAGCTTAAAAAAAAGAGAAGAAGTATAGGTAGGAGTAGTGAGAGTAGTAGTAGCAGTAATTGTTGTTGCAGTCGTGGTGGTATTAGGAGTAATGGTCATAGCAGTAAAGGTAGTAGTAGTGGCAGTAATAGTAGTCAAAGTAGAAGTAGTGGTAATAGCAGAAGTAAATATACTTATAGTAGTAGTGGAAGCAGTAGAAGTACAAGTTCTAGAGATAGTAGTTGTAGTAAACGTATTAATTTTGTGGTAGGGGAAGTAGAAGTAACAGTAGTAGTAGCAGCATCAGCAGTTCTAGTTGTAGTAAGGATAGTACTAGTAGTGTTAATAGTAGTCGTAGCAGTAGTAATAGTATAAGTAGTGTTGGGACTAGTCTTTAATGTGGTGTTATTTATAGTAGTGGTAGTAGTAGATTTATCGATAGTAGAAGTAGTTGCAGTGATCGCTCTTGTAGTAGTGATAGTAGTGGTAGTCGTATCAAAAATTGTGGTAGAAGTACTAGTTAAAGTAGTAGTTGTGGTCGTAGCAGTAATAGTAGTTTGGGTAGTTATAGTTGTAGTAGTTTTTTGTTTCTAGTAGGAGAAAAAATGCATTCACATACACCGCAGGGTCTACGGTAGTGTGGGCTGCAACGTAAATCACTCTAAACGAGAGAAAAAAAAAAAATGAATAAAAAAAAACAGAAGGGAAGAAGGGAGTGAGGGAAGAAAAGAAAAAAAAAAAAAAAAAAAAAAAAAAAAAAAAAAAAAAAAATTCCAACCAGAAAGGATCCAGCAATACTCACTAAATAACCCCCTATGCCGCATTGCTTGTGTTCTACCTCGGAATCGCGTTAGCATTACTTCAGGGTGGAGCCACCAGGGAGAACATCGTACCTCACACCATTGTCGAGCAAGCTCAAACACCAGTCGCTGGCATGTGCCGACCGACCACGAGCCCTGGAAAGGGCACGAGGTCCCCCTTGGGTCAGCACATCTCGGCCAACCTTCCAATCTCCCAGCTTTTGGGCAACGTGCGTCTCCTTGCTGATAACGTATTTGCCGTCAGCGCAGCTTGGATCTGCACGAGCCGCGCTCTACACTCGCTCTTAAAAGGACGTGAGGTCCCTGGAGGGCAACATCCGTGTTCAGCCTTACCGCAGGTTAGTTTTGCGAACGCCTGTTTTTCGTTCGGTGCTTCTCCTTGCTTATAAGCGACAAGGCTCAGCGCAGCGTAGATACGCACGAATTATCCTGCCTCCTCACTGGCCGCGCAGCCCCGGGCACCACCTACGTAGGTGCCCCCACTCGGCGTTCTGCGGCCCTCTCTTCTTCCCCCTTTAGGCGGATAACCGACTGGACACAGTCATCCACAGCCCTCCATGCGT
>JAPYYV010012381.1:0-11763 GCA_030522625.1 Copidosoma aretas | reverse complement strand
CGATCAAATGTCAAGGTTTTGCTTACTGTTTTCTTCGATTATAATGGCATAGTGCATCAAGAGTTCTTACCACAAGGTCGTACGGTTAATAAGGAGTATAACCTCGAAGTTATGCGACGTTTTCGTGAAGCAATCCGAAAAAAACGCCCCAATTTATGGAAAAACAATTCATGGCTTTTGCACCACGATAACGCACCTGCTCACTCGCCGTTGCTTATTCGTAATTTTTTGGCCAAAAACAATACCGTAGTCATACCCCAACCTCCATATTCACCAGATATGGCTCCGTTCGACTTTTTTCTGTTCCCAAAGTTTAGGAGACCCATGAAAGGACGGCGTTTTTCCTCGGGGTTTATAAAATTGGTGTTTAGCTGAGTCGGAATCTGTAGGTTTTGTAAATGTTGCTCGAGATTATATGTATCCTTGTTCGCGAGATTCGGCCATTCCGTTGTTTTTGCTCCAAAACCGTATTGATTGTTGAACCCATATCCACCCCGTTGTTGCTCTAACATTTCCCCCGAGCGCTCTGAGGTGAATTTCTGCATACTCTGTAACGTTTGTTGTATATTTTGTCGTGACGGCTTATTCCCGTACGTATTTTCGTTTCATATGTTTTCCATTGCCCCGTTTCCTGTCATGTGTTCCACATATCTCGATGTTGACCCATTTGTTATTTCCTGTGCCTGCTTATTGGGCGGTCCCATTTTCTCTTCCTCACCTAACTGTTTTGGTGGCCAAATTTTCTCTCTGACTATTCCTGGTTTCATCTTTTTCAACAATTTCATCATGAGAATACGTTGTTTTTTATTTATTTTTTCCCAATCCGTTTGGCTCTCTGGACTATGTTATAACACCACGGTCAGCATTTCTGATTCCGATTCATTTTCAGTATCCGACGTAATTGCTTCCCCCCCGTCACTCAGTATGTCGTTTTGTGGCCTCTTGTGATTTGCCATTGTGTGCCTAATAAAAATTTCGAAGGGTTCTAATTACCTATACCGTCGCTGTGGCGCGAGATCAACCTGTTTCGCGCTATAACTTCCTATAATTTACTCTAGTATTTCTTTTTGGCCTTCCTTTTTTACGGGTCCAAGCTGCTTGCGTCAAATTATCCCAATTATTCATCGATATGACCACCCTTCTATTCAACAAGTGACTACCTACTTCGGTAACACGCCTTCAAACAACCAAAAAAAAATCGTGACGCAATCCGAGGTAATAAATATTTTTATGATCACCGTAACCCGAACAAGTTTTTATTTTTATAACCCCGGGACAGTATAAATGCATTCAAATGTAATTCCACTCAACTTACCTGGTATTTTCTGCCAAGATTATGATGACCAAGATGCTTCCCTACATCATAGCCTGGTAGGGTCTCCGTCGACAGTCCCCTGGGTGTCCTTCCTCATGATGATGCTCCCCCTTGCCCGCGCTGACGCCCCTCTCTCTCTCTCTCTCTCTCTCTCTCTCTCTCTCTCTCTCTCTCTCTCTCTCTCTCTCTCTCTCTCTGCAGTCCTTATTGCTCCTGGCACGACACTATGTGTGTTTCCCAAAACATCGCGTAAAGAAAATATCGAACGACCGCGCGTAAAAAAAATAAATCCTATTATTTTATCCAATTGAATTCGCGATAGCCATCTTACTGCTGTTACCAAACTGTTACGTGGGTTATGATAGCCTTGGGGTGCTCACGGAATAAAATATACGAGGACTTAAATACACTTCGTTTATTAGTTAATGATCCGAGAGAAGAGTCGCGCCGCAAAAGTACCTATCGCTTTGTTGGTCCGCCGTAGACTCCCTTGTTCCTTCCTTCCTAGCTAACTCCCTCCTCTCTCCCGCTGCCACTCTGTGGTGGGCCCACGAAAGGGGGGGGGGGCGCATAAACACATGGTTACGCTATTTTACATGACAATATTATTAATTATGTTTATTTTTCGTATTTATCTATTTTTTAATTTCTTCGGCCCTAAATCTAAATTTTATTCTATACATTTTATTATTGTATTCATTATATACATATTTTTTTACATCGAAATTCAAATGTTCTATTTTGTAAGGCTTTGATATTTTCATGTATATTCTGCCATTTACAGCCAAGTTAAACCTGTCTCTGCTATGTAAGGCCTCGAGCCCTTTGTCGATTAAATAAATATACCATATTATACTATATACTACACTATAATATCGCGAAAGGCTGTTAATGACGTATTCAATATAATTAACAGGAATTAATTTTTCATACTTTATTAGTAATTATTGACGATTACTTAAAAAAAAACCACTGGGAATTCAGGATAATCAAAGCACTTCAATTCTGTGAAATTGATAGTGGAAAATTGCAGACTCATTTTTTACGATTCTCCACAGAACACAGAAGATTTAGAGCGTATGAAGAAAGAAGTCTCTTTGTAGTCACTGAGTTGGTAGAAACTGATAAAGAACTGGTACAGACAACACGCAGATGGATAAAAAAAAATTAGAAATGAAAAGTGTACATGTAGCTTATATCCCGTTGAAAAAAGTTTAATATTTGTACTTTAAAGGCCAGGTGTGTTTATAAAGTACTGAAGTACATAAAAAAGTTATCTACTGAGAAGATCATGACGTCAAATATAAGCAGGGAAAACTTTAGATCAGAAAATACTCTCAGCCAGATAAGACAATATTTCCGATATTCGTATTTTTTGACGAGTTGAAAACAAGGAATTTTCTTGGCAGTCACTCAGGTAATCAAAAACTGGGAGGTGTTAACAAATCCTTTGCCTATTGACCATCATAACTTATCGGTACAGTCGACAAAATTATCGTGTCTAGTATATGTTATGCCAGACATTTGAAAATATACGGCGATAATAAAGTATTTTCTCAAATTATACAAGAACTAAATATCTTATCAAGAAATGGAATGGATCTTCTGATAAACCGCACGGAACATGAAGTTTGTTTTGAGTTTTTTAACACTGGGTTATAATTTGGGAGTCAATAGTATTTGTGGATTTTTCGGAAGTTTCAGTGCCAACATTTATTACAGAATTTTTCCAGCCCCAAAATATTTCTGCCAAAATTTGTATAATGCAGATAAACGTATTTTCGAAAGTAAATAACAGTACAATACAACTATATGTCGAAATTATTTTTCAAGTACCGGCGTAAAAGAAAAACGCATATTTAAGGAATTAAATAGATTTTATGTGACAGAAAATTCAACTGTGGATATAATAAAGGATTTATTTGAGGGGGTTTTTGCTTAACCATATGGTCATATGAATCTTTTATTAACACACTGATAAAAAAAAGGGTTGTCTTTACAACGAATTACCAACTGAATAGAAACAATTTATCATGGTAATGTAAAGAAAAAGAACAATCCTTTAAAAATACATTTTTTTAATGATAAATGCAAAAGGCAAAACGTGAAAACTAAACAGTCTGCTTTAGAGTTATCATGCTCAGGTAGTTTTTTGATGCCGATAATTGGAAATTTAATTCCCACTCAGAATAAACATTGGAAAATTTATACGTATTTACGAAAGATTATCGGTATTTCAACTTCTATAAAATGGTTGGATTAAACAATGCAGGGAAATAATTAGAAACATAATAAATTGTATTTCCAAACTTATGGTAAAGTAAAGCTGAATATGCATATAGTGTTGCATTACTGCACTATAATCCTATTGAATGGACCACCTGTTTACTATTCTGCCATGAGATTTGAAAAAGAAAATCAAAAATTAAAAGAGGTCGCTGTAGGAACGTCTTCAAACATCAACTTACCATTAACAATAGCTAATACACTTCAGTTACAATCATGTTACATATCAGAATGTTCACGATCATCGGAGAATGATAAAATTTGGGCCTATACTTGAGGAAGATGCACATCACATATTGAAAACTGTAACCCCCACCATTTCAAAAAATGTGAAATATAACTCTAAAAAACGTTTTTATTAGAAACATACCTTTATTTGTTGAAGATGTATGTGTTTTAAAAATAACGCAAAATAGACATCAATTCAGGCAAGTATTCAAAAATTTGCAATGCAATATTACCGCATACTTGTAAAATAATAGATTTTGTGTATTTCAACGAGTAATATCATGTTTGCTACGTGAATTCGAATGATAATAAATTTGTGTTGGTTAATGTTGACCTTATATATAACAAAAAATAATGAGGAGTTAACTGCAACGATGTATGATTTGTAATATTACTAAATCCAAATAAAAAAACAACGTTTACGTTTGAGCTCACATTAAATGATAAACATTTTTTCCTACCTCGGGCCTTTTTGGAACCCTGGTACACCCTCCGTAGAAAAAATAGCAATTTTAACTCGATTTTAAAGGCTTCTGTACGAACCTCGTTATGTCCCTCGCCTACGGCTCATGCCGTAAACCTCTCGGTTCGCAAATTCAAGCATTTCTAATATCGTACGAAATATACTATTTTAATGATTGTATATCCCTTACAAATAATTCGTGTGCATGATAATAATTATGCATCTGCTTGCTATAAAGTTGGTAAAATTAAGTTTTATGAGATAGTTTTAACAAAAACCAGTTGATTATAACATTTTTAGTAATTTTTTGTCCCAAAAATATGCTCAATTACTTGATCATAATATATGTACAAGTACAGTTGAGAAAAACTAAAAGATATACTTACGGTTGTTCAATTTTCGCTGCATTGTTCGTGAAAATAATTATATTAGTTTTAGAATAATTATAAAAGTTTGTTTCACAATTCCCAGTAAACAATATTTAGATTGTGTGTTTTTTTTACGATTCACGCAATCAAAATCCATGCTGCTGACAAACTTTATTTTCATCAGAATGATTTTGGAAAACTATATTTTTTATTTCTTAATTATAATTACTTTTAGTTTGTGAAGTTATTCCATTTTTATTTTTGCATCATGATAGAAAGAATCATCAGTTTAACCACTATAAAAACGAAAAATCGATCATTTGGTCAAAATTCTGATATTAAAAAAAAAATAATGCAAATCACTTTCTATATAAACAATAGCCATATAAGTTTATTTCTGCATTCATAGTTATTATGCATTTTAGAACTTTGTCTTTAATATTGTCTTTGCCAATAACTTTAATTTCAATGTTGCGATTGAATAATTTCGAGCTTAAAAATCGTGTACCACTACTTTAACGTTTGAGTATACTTAAATTTCGCATCAAAAGAAGTATGGCTCCAATTTTCGAATTAAGGTCATGGGGTGGTAAGCCTCTAATAATATTGTTAAATATTAAAATTGAAAATTTTACGTAAACTATAAGAGTAGATTTATCGAAACCTTTATCAGTTACATGACAAATCCATTTCTATTTTTGGTTTTATTCGAGTCAGAATTTTCTTCTTTAGAAAACAAGTATATTCGTTATGAGCTAAAAAAATTAGATAACTTGTAGAATGATATATGAATCTATTATTTTGTAGCACAAATATATCTGCCAAAAAAACGGTGGAGCAAATAGTAAAACCAAAAAGTAGTACTTTTTTAGAGTCATAAATTATGAGCCACAATGATGCCAATGAGCCAATTATGTACCATATATATAGTACTTATCCAATTTCATTTATAAAGTGCAGATGGAACTGCGAAGAAATCGTTTGCTAGCCACAGGGAACAAGCGTGAGCCGTACATGTTTGATGTGTCAGGAGAGTCCAGACTTAAACAGTGTGGTCAGATGCCTTTTGTGTATATCGCTCACAGTTAAAAAGCGTGCCTGCCACAGGATAATCCCACGATGAACGAGTGGCGCAGCTTGTCGCAAAAAGCCCGTGCATAATAGGCATTAAGTGTGTGAATAACCTACTGCAAATGCATAGTGGAGGGCATACAGACTGTGCGTGGAGAGTCTCACAGAATAAGCACTTACTTTTTCTCTCTGTGTAAGATGGCCGTTGCGTTTTACACGCATAATTGTATAAATTGGAAACAAAATTGCAGTACAGTTTATTCCAGAAGATTAAGAAAAAATACCTGATGGGTCAATGGCGAGGTCAATCTCATTTTCAAGTTCAATAATGAAAGAACATTGTTCTTTAAAAGAAAAAAAATTGTTTCTTATTTTTTGTGTCGTAGTATGTTTATGCTTGTTGAGTGAGCAGCAAATCTTTTATTCACATTTTTTTTAAGAGTAACAAAGACATTTTCACATTTTGTTTTACTGTGAATCCAGTCGAAGAATTTATTGTCTTATCGCTTCATACGGCACTACACGCTTGACTCAGCTTCATACGAAAAACCTTCGAAGAGAAAACCGAAAAGCGGTAATGATATGAACGCACCATAGACGCGGCAAAATCAGTCATTCAGTGAAAAAAATTTTCGATCTCAGTTTTTTTTCAGGATCTCATTAAGCATATGCTCCTGAACGTAAAAGTGCAAGTTGCCAGTCGGTAACCTTGTAAGAAATTGTTGAAACTAATTTTTAATAAAAAAATAAAAAAAATTGACCAAACCGCTTCGAAAAAAATTTTATCGGGTAGTTTAGGTCAGAATGAAAGGCAAGGGTCCAGTCCTACACGGGACAACTCTACACAACCACGCTACACCTTATATCACTATAACTATATATAGTTGCTTCATATGGTGTAGAGTACTAGAGTTGTCTGGTGTAGGACTGGACTCTTGCCAAATGAAGTAAAAGTTTTAACTGACATTTTGCTCTAGACCCCTTTGTTTCCGAGTAAAGAATTGATGAAAATTGAAAAAACGCTATTTTGACGATTTTCAGTGCTTAATAATAATATTAACTAATGCTGTTTTCAGCGTGAAAAAAATTGTACGTATTAAACAGGGCTTATATGATAAGGCCCAACAAAAATTTTGGGCCACTTTGAATTTTAAATGAATGTTTATTAATTTTTAAGAGAGTGTACGCAACAGTCACGAGCTAAACCTGTACATACAGCATGTTTTGGTATATCTAGCTGTACGATGAAAATCATATTAGTTTATATGATTATTCAGCACTGAAAATCGTGAAAATCGTATTTTTTCAATTTGCATGGATTTTTTACTCGGAAATGAAGGGGTATAGAGCAAAATGTCAGATTACATTTTATCTTTATTTTAACCGCAATTATCTAATACACATTTTTTCGAAGCGTTTTGGTCACTTTTTTGGATTTGTTCATAAAAAATTAGTTCAAACAATTTCTCACAAGGTTACCGACTAGCAATTTGCACTTCTCCGTTTAGTAGCATATTCTTAATGGGATCCTGCAAAAAAACTAAGGTCGAAATTTGTTTTCACTCAATGACGGATTTTGCCGCGTCTACCTAAGAAACAAAAAAAATTGTGTTTTTGTTGACGCATGATTGAAAGAGCTGCAATTTGAACATTAGCTCCATATGTAAAGGACGAATCTAATCTCGAAAAGCCCGCTCAATATTTCCTGTGCTGCGTCAATATCGCGTGCTATAATAAACCAGATCTTATCAAGCACGCTGTAACTCAAAATCATAAAGATAATGTAAATAGTGCAAGGAAAACAAATAATCATATTCTATTAATTAGTCAAGACGAATTCAAACAGCAGCTTAGAGAGTTTCAATTGACGACTGCTCTTTTTCTTGCGAATCACAACATGCCCGTTCATCTTGTTGATGATCTCATTCCTTTCATACAAAAATTGTGTGAAAAACCAGAGATCGTTCCACGAATGGGTATGAATAAAGACGAATTTATAAGCTTAATACCTAATGTGTTGAGTTCTATCATACTAGAGAAAGTTTTTAATTTTTTTAAAAACCAATGCATTTGAGATTTAGTTAATCAGTGGATGAGTTGACCGAAATAAGTTCAAAAAAAAATTCTGTGTGATGTTCTGAATTTAAAAAATCTTAAAACGGCCGATTATGTCCTACTTTTTGAATTTTGTTAAACTTTATGCTAAAGAGTGTGGTGCTAAGGAAGTCTAAATTTTCTAAAAAATTTGTTAATAATAATAGGATTCGTCTTAGTAATGTAGCAAGTTTAGCCTGCGATAATGTCTAGCATTATGACTGGTATCCAAAATTCTTTTCATACGCTACCAATTAAAAAATCTCCTAATTTAATTTTGTTACCCTCTACATGTCATACATCTTCTCTGGTTGCAAAGAAAGTTGCGTGAATATTCCTGGAGAGTGCCAAACTTTGCTTCAATGTAATTCAAAGTATTTTTGTAACAGTTCTAAAAGATCAAAAAACTTTTAACACTTTTCAATTTTTTATAAGATTTTGACGAGAAAAGCTTAAAATTGGCTAATACTTGCGGGTTCTCTCTTTTCAATTACATCCACAACGTTTTTACAAATTTTCCAGCGTTGAAGTCTTTTATCTTACTTAAATACCACGAAAATTCCTCTTATAGTAACAATGAGAAAAATAAAAGTTCATCAAAGTTTATTTACGATTTATTGAGTGATAATAAAATTATTACCTATATAAATTTTTACATTTTAGTTTGCATAATTTCAATAAATTCAATGCAATCTTCGAAACAAAGAATACCTTAATTCATAAAGTCAGTAGCACATGTTCACAAGTTTTTACAGCGGTAAACTCTAACTTCCTCAATGAAAATGCCGTAAAAGAAATTGCCAAGTATAATCATTTTAAAGTAAATGACAGTCGTTTTGAAAACGTATATGTTATTGTTGGTTAAGAATGCACTTCAATTTTCCAAAGTCTTCCAGAAAAAGTACAGATGGAAATTTGGAAGAATTTTTCAAACTAGTGCAGAACGGCTCTGGAAGAAATTCAAAGAACTTTTGATAAAAATGATGAACTTTTGAGTTTATGTAGTTTTCCCCGGACAGCAATTGCTTTGAGGACCGAATTTTAAAGTTAGAACCTGAATTTACTGCATCATCTTTAGAAATTTGTCCTGTATCCTGATGTCGATAATTGATCATTACAGAAAGAAACTGGACCCTTGCATTCATATTTTGCTAATATTAAGAATAAGCTTAATGATTAACAAAAATTTGAACATTCTATTCAGAATTGCCTTAACTTCATCACACTCAAACGTTGAGAATTTTTTCAATCGTCACAGATATGAAATATGAAAAACGAAATAAAATTGAAATAGATCTATTAAATGCTATTTGTTTTGTGAGCTCTTGCTTTCTAATTTGGTGTATAAATTCATTATATTCTACAATTTCTAACAAAACATTATGATTTATTTAATGTTAACATGTATATACATGAAGCAGAAGGAAGTCCAAAAATCAAAGCTCAAAGTAAAGAATTACGAAAATTTTCTCAAGTTCCTATCTTTTTATAGTTGAATTCTCGATTATTTAGATCATATTCTAGTGATTCAAAAAAGTTGGTGACTAAATTGATTTGAGACAGATTTTGTCGAAGTTCGAGAATAATACTAATTTGGATTTAGACACTATCCATATTGTGTTAAAATTCCAGAACGATTGCCGGTGTAGTTTTCAAGATATGAAAGTTCAAACATTACTTTGTAATATATGTAACATAGGTTCAGTCGTATTAAATCTCACATTGTAAGCCATTATTAAAAAATTCTGTGTCAGAAATTCGTAAAAAATAGATCCGTTATTTTAGATGCATTTAGTAATGACGTTTTAAAGTGAAACACTGATTTCTGGTGTCATTTTTTAAATATTCTAACATTTATGTGATTTGAAATACTTTTTGTACATCAATATAGTAATTAAAGTTCTTTAACCAACTAGGATTCTATCATGATTCTAAAATCTTTCTTATGCTTTCTGTGATTAAAAATTTATCAAGCATATTTGAGTACTAATTCATGTAAATTATAATAAATAAGTATGTAAAATTATTCAATAGACATTGAATTTATTATATATACATGTATAAATGTACATATACTAGTGGGGCTTCACCGCCTGCGCGCTTTGCGCACCAACCCACATGCTTCTAGAAAGTCTTTTAGTAAAAAACTTGATTTTTAAGAAACAGGTCAAGAATAATTATTTATGTTTCAATCTTAATCCATACAATACTTATTAAAAGTGCACTGTATTTTAAAAGTCTTAAAATATATATAAATAATATTTAAAATGTTAAAGGATACTGCAATGGCTTGATAAAAAACGTTTCTTAGGGTGGCTCTCCCCCATCGTAATAAGTTTGTAAGATAAGTAGAGTTCTATTTCGACATGTTACAGTAATAAGTTTTATAAAATTGTTTTATAAAATTGTTTTATAAAATTTTGCAACATTTCATGATAGCGTGTACTTCATTTTAAAAAAACTTATAAAAATAGGTATCTTCTTTGTTTTCTGTTAGATTTTAATTTTTTGAATCTTTTTTTACGCTTTAAATGTTTTCCGATCGAGTAACTAAAGAAAATTTGTAAGAGCTTTTAACGTGTGAAAAGTAAGGTGCAATCGTTTGAACAAAAATGAGTTTTTGCAGTAAAAATTTGCAAATAACTAGTTTTTAGGTCATACAATCACAAATAGTTAATGATCGATTGAAAATAGGGCAAACTATACAAATCAGAAAATCATAATCAAAGTATATTGCAATAGATCTATCACAATTGTATGTTTTACGAATAATAATAGTTCTTTCGTATAAACTTGTATACAATAGCCTTAAGAACAATAATATATTAGAATATTGAGCACTCATTTACTCAACTTTTAGATTTATTGCAATTATTACATACTCACTTGAAAAATTCTTTTAAACATACAATTTAAAAAAATGCATTATTTCATGTAATTTGATAATTTAAATTATATTATTTATTGCATTATTTATTGTTCAGATAAATTTAAAATGTCAAATTTTAGATTAAGTCATGGACGTATAACGTACTTTCTCTTTTGCTCAGCGAAATGTTACTACTAAAATAACTTAAGATATTGTGAAAAATTAATAATTTAACATTGCTTTATACCTCAAAAAGAACTAAAAAATCATAGAAAAAAAAGGAAAATACTACTAAAATATCCTATAGGTTTGTACTCGCATAATACAATAACTAATTACAAAATTACTAAAAATGATATATTCGAACTTTATCATCTTAAAAGTTGTACTGTTAATACAAATGCCTTTATATAATTCGTAATTATAAAGTCTTAAAACTTTTTAATTTTACAACTCACAGTTTTTTTCCATTATCATCTAATTTATATGTATATATCGTTTTACATTATATAGTTGTATGAACAAAAGTTGGTCCCATCCCCTCCCCGATCCCCCTCAGCTCCAGCCTGGCTCCCTACAGCTCCCCCTCAAATCACGTAGTTATTCGATCATTTTTACGTGACTTTTAACCCAATTATTTTTTGGTTTGGACCCTCCCGCTCCCCCTCAGCTCCCGCCCCATCACCTCATAATCTATCCCACAATACACACACAACTCACTTATACATTCATGCACATGAATAAATAATTTGGTTTCAGTCCGATTACTCCCTTCTACATATTTCAAAATTAACATTATATTAACAAATGTACAATAAAATAACATGAGGGTAAAACAAAAGTAGCTCTCATTACCAAGATATTGATTCTATAATATATATATTTATCTTCCTACATTATATAGTTAATTCGTGTGGGTCGTATACAACAGCCCCCCCTGCCCCCCCCCCCCCCAACACGGTTTTTCACATGCTCAAAAGGTAAAAATGAGGTAAAAATATGCTTATTTTTAATGATTTTCTAAAGTAAGTCTGACCCACCACGCCCTTCTTTTCCCATCCAAGCCCTC
>JAPYYV010012380.1:0-10343 GCA_030522625.1 Copidosoma aretas | reverse complement strand
ATGGGGGGGTTATTACTTACGGGAGGTGGGGGATGTTATGGGGAGCCGAGGGGGAGCTGAGAGGGAGTGGAAGGGAGCAGGGGGGAGGTAACCCAAAAAAAAATTGGGTTAAAAATCACGTTATAATGAACGAATAACTTCGTGATTTGAACGGGTGCTGAGGGGGAGCAGGATGGAGCGGGGGGGCTGGGACTAATTTTTGTTTATACAACTATATGATATTGGAAGATATCTAATGGAGAGTGGAACCGAAGTTTCAAACAACACACATAAATGGTATTAGTATCCCTTCTGAGCAGTTTTTTGTAAATACATTTGTAAATCCACTTGTAAACACACATGTAAAAACATTTGTAATTCCACTTGGAATTCCACCTGGAATTACTTATGGGGTCTCGGTTTGGAGATGCCATCAGTAATTACAAGTGGAATTCCAAGTGTTATTACAAGTAACGATTAAAGTTATACTTTTTTTCGACAAAGTAGTTGAAAAAAAAAATTGTACGTAGTTTAATGGCCAAATAAGGTGTTAGCATCCGTATGGTAGGAGCAAAACAGGGGAATTCAATTCGTTTTGAAGGAAATGAAACAAAGATTGTCAAATTTTTTTTTCTGAAATTCAAAAGATACTGCTTGAAAACCTTTGTTTTGAAGAAAAAATAGGGATGATAAAACTGCATAAGGCAATTAAACTACGTAAAATGCTTTTTTCCAACTACTTTGTCGAAAAAAAAAAATAACTTTAATCGGTACTTGTAATTCCACTTGGAATGACACTTGTAATTACTGATGGCATCTCCAAACCAAAACCCCATAAGTGATTCCAAGTGGAATTCCAAGTGGAATTACGAATGTTTTTACAAGTGTGTTTATAAGTGGAATTACAAATGTATTAACAAAAAACTGCTTAGAAGGGATTACGACCTTTTCACTTGAGCATGCAAAAGCGCATGGGAAAATTTTAGAGAAAAAGAGAGAAGTCTTGAGATTATTAAAGGGAACTCAAGAGAACTCAAGAAAACAAGAGAGAATCTGCGAGTGCAGCGAGATCAAGCTATAGTTTATGTTCACATCAACCATTTGATCCATTTACTCGATCTCCCGCATTTAATTTCGCAAATACCCTCAGACTCATTCTAGTTCTCTTATGTAATCCCAAGTTTTCTTGCGCGTCCTCTCTTGTTCTTATGTTTTATTGCATATACTCTTCTATTTTCAAGCATTTTCATTTGTACTATCTGCTCTGTACATTCTCTTAAGTTCTCTTAAGCTCTATTAAGTTCTCTTTAAGTTCTTCTGTCTGATATTTTGTCACCCACGTTGGGAGAACTAAGTGCCGGATAGCTCTTCGGGTGTGTGAGTGTGTGGGTGTGTGTATGTATAAAGGCATCCGGTTGGAGAGAGATGAAGAGGGCCTCTGCGTGCAGCCTTCTGATAAATGTCAGCTGAGATGTGATCTGAAATGTCATCTAACATGTCATCTGATATGTCATGCCATCATTTCATCTGCAGCTCATCACATAATATTAAAATCGATAAAAAAGACTCTCTAATTTTTCAGTTTTTATCACTTTGGAGTGCCAAATCGGTTGTAATATACGTATGATACATCGAAAAACATATCTATCAACCCTAAGTTGTGGTGATTTTGATTACATATAATTTTTTTAAGATGTATTTTAAGTGTAAGATGACGTGTTAGCTGATATAACAGTTGATATGTCACGTAATATGTCACCTAAACTTTTTTTTTTAATTTCCGACATTTAAAATAAGCTTTGTATAGGTTCGAAAGGTACGCTTTTCGATGTACCATGCGGAAAGTATAACCAGTTTGACACTCTAGAGTGCTGAAAACTGCTAAAGTTAGGAGTTTTTCTTATAAGTTTTAATATATCGTGGTAAGCTGCAAATGACATATTGGCATGACATATCAGATGACATGTCAGATGACATATCAGCTGACATTCATCAGAAGGACAGCGATCTCTCTCGCAACGTGGGACATCATGAGGCATCACTTGCGTGCTATATTCTTGCATCTGTATGCTACCTATAGTTGTGTCGAACTATACACGTACTTATATCCAAAGAAAGCCGAAGTGAAGAGAGCTGTCGAGTCTTTCGGCGCGCGGGAGAACCGTGAGCTGCGATGTATACAGTACATAGACGGCTGTGAGTACAGCAAAAACTGCCGGAAATAGTATTGCTGTACGATAAGGAACTTCGTTCTAAAAACAAATACCACATCTGGTTAGAATGCAGAAAATAGGTAATATTATTTCAATTGGTGCAACTGGTCTCAAAGTATTCTGTATAACTACAGTAGCCCGAACATTCGTACTTGGCACGGATTTTTTCTGTACCACTTACAAATTTTTCATATACCACTGGTTTGACTATGATGTCGGCTGAAGTATTAAGCGCGTGTGACGCACGTCTTTTTAGATGATCTGTATCAATATTTTTTTTTTTTTCAAGCACAAAACAATTTGTTTTGAGGTGGCTTATCACCCCTGTACAGCACTGAATTTGTAATAATCAATAGATATGTCTATTGGAATCCGATAATTTAGAGATATTGTAGAAAGAAAAAGAGGTACGCTCGGAATCAGAAAAAATTTATTTAATCAAAATTGCATTATAACATGCGTGTATACATGAAATTTTCAAGAAGTACTTACAAAAGACTGGAATCTATTTTAGTTCTCGATTTTTGATTCCACTTTTGCAAAGCTTATTTTACTCCTCGATCGTTTTCAGATAAGGTAGTCAAGGAAAATTTGCAAAAGTAATTAATGGATAAAAAGTTACATGCAATTGTTTATAAGGAACGTACAAATTTGTATGTTTCCGTATAAATATTTGTGCCTTACTTTTTAAACAATAAATATTTCAAGTATTTTCCATGATTACCCTATCTGAAATCAATCAAGGAGTAAGATAAGCTTTGCAAAAACGTAATTGAATAAAAACAAAAAAAAAACCGAAAACCAAAAACATTCAAGTCTTTAATGAGTACTTCTTAAAATTCTGATGTATACGCGCATATAATAATGCAAATTTGATAAAATAATTTATTTCTGACTCAAAGAGTACCTTCTTCTCTTACTACAATATATTCGATTTATCGGATTTCTTAATATTAGTACAAATTTAGGGCTATATAGTGGTGATAAGCCACTTTTCCTACCTTGGGTACTTTTACAATCCTGGTACACCCTCGGTAGGAAAAACAGCGTTCGCCACTCATGTGCATCCGACCAGGGGGGCCCCAACAGTCTCTCGGGCGTTGCTTCGCAAGCGCCCTCGGGCCCAGGGACCGCCCTGATGAGATGCACGTTTGTGACGAAAACTACTATTTCTTACCTAGGGTGCAAAGTGTAACTGGCTTTTTGCTCCCTAGAGCCGCCCTTTGGGCCCCAAAATCGCCTTGCGCCCTGCAGGGAGTAAAGTACTTTACCGCGTTAGAGCGCAAAGTGATTTCGCGGGCCCAAAGTGTGCCCATGGGCACAAAGTTGCACTTTGCGCCCTCGGTAACAAAAACACCGATCGTACCTCGGGCACAAACATACAAAAACCCCCGACCTTCGGGCGTGCATTTTGTACTTTGCGCCCTTGGTACGAAATAGTACGTTTCGTACCATGGGCACAAAGTAAAAAAATCTTGCCCGAATGGTGGGGCTTTTGTATGTTTGTGCCCGAGGTACGAACGACGTTTTTCTTTCCGAGGGTGCAAGGTCGAACTTTGCGCCCGTGGGCACACTTTGGGCCCGCTAATCACTTTGCGCTCTAGTAGTAAAGTACTTTTCGGTCCGGAGGGCAAAATGTATTTTCCCATCCGTGGACGCAAAGTGATTCAAGGGCCCAATGTGCAGCTCGAGGGCGGAAAGAGCGCCCGCAGGGTGCAAAGACTTTGCGCCCACGGTAAGAAGACTACTTTTTCCTACCTCGTGCCTTTTTGGAACCCTGGTACACCCTTGGTAGGAAAAATAGCATTCTCCACGCATGTGCATCCGGCCAGGGCCGTCCCAACAATGCCTCGGGCGTTGCTTTGCAAGTGCCCTCGGGCCCAGGGACCGCCCTTGAGAGATGCACATTTTTAAAGAAAACTACTATTAAGATATAATTTACATCATTTACAGTTCACATTGCAGAATACTATCGTAAAAGACGCATTGTATAACATTACTTTAAAAACTTCCGCGTCCTTATCAGTTTGAATTAAATATGGCGCAACGATTACAATTTTACTTCACTCAGAATTACTCTCCTCAGCATTCTCTGTTATTTGATACCAATAGTGCGAGGATTGCGCGAAAAAAGAGTCCGTCAGTCTGTGTAAGCCACCATTTTAAACTGAGAAAGGTACCTTATACCATATTATACTTGATGTGTTGCAACTACTTATTGCATTCTTATTTTAAATGCATGATGATGTAATACATTTAACTTTTTTCAAATAAATAGAGAATCCGTCATTTTTTATTTAACACATTCATTATAAGTTCACTAAGTGAACGCCTTTATTTTATGACCATGGCACACTGGATTTAGAAAAGTATCGTGTTTACCATTTTGAGTTAGCTGAAATTTTTCATACAGAATGGTGCAACCATTTTTATTGTGTTATACTTGGAATTCCCTTTGATTTGATACACATATCGGGTGGTTGGGGAAATTTTAATAATCCACCATTTCATACTGACCGCCATAATAAGCCCTAATAAGTGGACATGCAGCAGAAGCCTATACTCCTCCTACGTATATGTCTCTTTCCGGCAGAAGACGTTAACGAGCGGTTGGTGCTCTCGAGATTCGATCGCGTTTGTGAGGTATGTTGTAATTATTATATTTTACACTGTGAATTCTTATTATTAGACGTATAGACTGTGCAGTTTTTGTTGTAAAGTATATATTCTATTTCTTATTCTTGGAGAGTTTTGATCTCTAATTCAGATTTAACTTTGCGTGCACGTACGTAAGCATAACTTGCCCGATCTATAAGTACTGTGCAATAGAGAATTTTGTTTGTGATCATAATCTAATCGCAACGGATGTAATGATTCTTCTACGTGTAGGATTCTATTGTAAATCACCCGAATAACATCAAACATTGTAAAAACGTGTGACACTCAGGTGTTACCATCCGTATGATAACCTTAATACTGGAGGCCTAAGCTAGTTTATCACATAATTTAAAGACATAAAAAAATGTATCTATTTATCATAACAATTGCAAAAACTATCATAAACTAGCTCAGGCCCCACAGTATTGAGGTTATATTACGCAAGGTAACACCGGAGTGTTACACCATTGTTATTCAAGAAGCTAAGTTTGGTTAGTACTTTAATACATGTGATGCGTTACACTTGGCTGGATACAGAGCTGACTAGACTGACCACTTAAAACACTGAATACCTTTGTTCACCACATCGACGTAAGCTTTGCTATTTCTTATATAATTAGGTAGCTCAATGAAAGAACTACGTCTCATGGGATTTAGTTTGTTAATGTTAACGACTAAATTTAGTATGGAGCTCAAGGACCAACCAGATTCTTTATCTTCGTAATCTTCCATGTCTCTCTCGATTGGCTGCCACACATACGTGTCGAACCACTCACTTAAACTAGTCATTTAATAAATAACATGGAACTTTGTGTTAAAATAATTTACATCAATATTTTCCACATCGTCTTCCACAATTACATATTCAGCGGCTAACGTTGTATTCACTTTTAAAGACTCATGCTCTGAAATAGTGTGCTTAAATCGTTCTAAGATCTAGATGTTTTATGTTCACTATCATAGGAATTCTCATTCTGTTTCCAAAAGCACTGTTCAAGTCATCTCAACTGAGAGATATGTCTTCAACAACCTCTCTACCAGTGGCGGTCGCTGCTATTTCCGCACCCGAAACTATTTCAAACGTAGTTGGTTCATTATTAAACGCTTCCATAGCAGCTGTAATTTCTTCTTGCCTATTGAATTCAGGCTGCCGCTGCTCGAAGACTTCTGATTCGTTTTTGAACGCTTGAACGGCTGCCACCACTTCTAAATGATCGTGTATTAACTGAGTAGAATTTTTTAGCAGCACCAAAGCAGCTTGAAATTTCTGTTTGTCAGACGACGTTATATCTCGACGGTGATTTTAGCTTTACGGAGGACTTCACGTACGATACCCAATTCTTGACGTACACAAAAAGCATCGACTCCATTGCTTACGATTTTTTTTTGCAACCCCCATAAATCATGAGCTGCATCTTTGAAATATTGCGCATTTGTTATGGCTAATCTTATCTGCCTATTCAGTAGTTAGGTCTAATACCTATAAAGAACTGAGCTTCTCTTGCGAAAGAGTCCCTTTTTCGTACACATCTAAGAGGAAAAGCCAAAGGATAGTGGAGAGAGGTGCAATCATCTGATTAGTGGGAATAGAAACGAAGTTCCATGGCCTGCTTTGGAGATCTGGAGATATTTATTATGACGACTTGTATCGTATTTTATGCTACGTCATATGTAAAGGTGATGAGGTGTATGTCAAGGGAGGGACAGGAAAAGTTAAAGTGGTTGGAGGCTATTTTTTCCAACAGGTGTGTGTCCTAATGAAACTCCTAATTTATATCCGAAACAAGACTAATTATCTTTATTTTCAAAGAGTCATTTACAACTTAGAAGAATTTGGATTTCCGTCGTTAAGTACTTTGTTTGAGGAGAAGGAGGAGGAGAAGAAAGTGCTCGGCCAAAATCACATTTGCCCAGTCCACAATCCGTGTGCAATGCGGAATGTGAAGATTTGGAACAAACGGCTTCAGAGCTCTTTTTTAGTTTTTTGGATTTTTGGGAATGTATTCATGTAAATAAAACTGTAATATATGTTAAATAAATTTGTGGTTCTTATAAAAAAAAAAATAACAGGAATCATGGAGTGGTAAATGTCTTATACTCGTATGAAATGGGCAGAACCTTATAGGTGAAGGGCGGGGAGGGGCCCTTTCCTTCCTTTTCAAAAATTATTCAGTAAAAAATCTTTTGTTGAATGTAAAGTAACATATCTTTTTTTACTAAATAAAATCTTATTTCTCTCTAAGATTCAAGTCTCAACTTGTATTCATAGATATTAGAAATTCACAATTTCGTTAAGGGATGGTCGTCGTTGGGATAAATTTTCCCCTGAAATAATTTTAAATTTATACAAAAACAATTAAATAAACATTTTTCCTGCCAGTGATGAAATTCATGTAAAATCATAAGCATTTACACTCAATGATCTGACTGAATTTGTAGTGAAAAATTTATATGAGTGAATGCATAAGTAAATGGGAAATTCAAAAATTTCATCAAATGTGGTCAGCGTCGAAGATGAACTTTTTTCTAGCTTTTTTTAAATCTTTTAAAGTCAATATCTCACTATGAAATAACCTTTCAAACAACTTTGTGCTTAGGTGTTTTTTCGCTAGAAAGCTTAAAAAAAAGTTAGAATTGATTTTATGCAAATAGATTTTCAAGCTAGCGAAGCGAAGAAAGTGTTTAACTTTATATCCATCATAACTTTCTTTCTAACCAACTTAGCAACAAAACACACGAGCTTAAAGTTTTTAGAATGTTGTTTTGAAGCAAAGTATTGACTTATAAAGTGTTTGGAGTGGTCAGGAAAGGAATTTATTTCTGGCAGTTCCAATATGTTAATGAAATTGAATTAAGTGATACTAGCGCCAAGAATGAATTTTTTCCCGAAGTGCCTTAAACACCTATAGAGTTGATATTTTTCTGCACAATAGTATTTAAAAGAACATTATGCTCTGGTGTTTTTTCGCTAGAAAGCTTAGAAAAGAAGTTAGAATTAATCTTATACAAAGAGATTTTCTAGCTAGCAAAGCGAAAAAAGTGTTTAACTTTATATCACTCATAAGATTCTTTCGAAGCATCCTAGCAACAAGACATAGGAGTTCAAAGTTGTTTAGAATGTTATTTTTAAGCAAAGTATTGACTTTTAAAGTGTCTACAGCAGTCAGGAATGGAATTTAATCCTTACGATGGCCATAAAAAATGTATTAAAATGTATATGGGAACCGCCCAGATGAATTATTTTCCTAACTGCTTTCAACACTTTGCGAAATTAAGTTCTGAACTGTGTGCTCTCGTATTTTCTTACTTAAATTCTTAGAAAAGGAGTGATAATTGATTTTATGTATAAATTTTCAAAACTGTCGATGTGGAGAAAGTTTTTTGACCTCAAAGTGACGAAGGGATTTCTTATTGTAATAAATCTCCTGCAAGAATATATATGCAGGTAAATGAATGCACTAAAACTCTTTTATCACATAACTCGAGATATATATATTTATACACTGTTCCAATAATTTGATGGAGAGAACTAGTTAATTCTTAAGAATAATAATTTATGCAATGATAAGATTTGATAATAAAAGTTGGAGATGCTTATTTCACGTTGTAGTTGATAAATTATTATGAGCTTTGAAACACCTTTCCTTTTTTATCAACTACTGCTAAGCTATACGGTGACTTTCCATTGTTGTAGTAGTTTCAAACTTTTTTTCTTGGACTTTCCTTTCTTTAATACTTTCCCATTCCTTAGCTCCAACCGTTTTCTCGCTATCTTTAGCTTCAATCTTTTTCTTCCTGGCAGCATTAACCTTTTTCTCGCTATTCTTAACTCCAACCTTTCTCTCACCATCCTTAGTTCCAACCTTTTTCTTCCTGGCAGCTTAAACCTTTTTCTTTCTGGTTTTTTTTTGTCCAGATTCTCAGTTGGGTAGAGATAGGCCAAAGGCTGTTCTTCAGAAGACAATAGCTCTACAAATGATAGTATGGACCTATTTATGACACTTGGTTCTGCTTGAGGCGGTGCATATATTGCACTGGGCTCTTCATGATGAATCGGTGCATATGCATTGGCCAAGTTGAACGGAGCTCGAGGTGATGCAGTGCCCGGGTTGAATGCAGTTCGAGGAGGTAGTTCATTCAGTGCATCGGCCGGATTAAATGTGGCTCGAGAAGATGGTGTACTGGCCGGGTCGAATGCAGCTCGAGGAGGTGGTGCATTCAGTGCATTGGCTGGGTAAAGTGTGGCTCTAGGAGGTGGTAGCGGTGCTAGTAATTGTGTACGATGTGCACATGACCCACGAGCTTGCGACGCTCAACTGCTTCTACGGTGTAAACCTTACCCATATAAAAAAGCATTGCGAATAAGGTAACATTTGTCGACTAAAGGAGACATTCCTAAGAAGAATGATTTTTATTTTCAAACAGAAAAAAAATCTTTTTTTTTTAATTGAGTAATATATGAAGTACAAATAATAGTACCTTTTTCTTCTGCAGTCAAAACGTCCAACATACTAGCTCTTTTCAGACTCACTCACTCACTCTCCTGTTGTATATGGATGGTGGTACTACTCAATACTTCAATACCGTATCGATTGTACTTTCATCGTAAGTAACGATACTTCTTGTGATACTTTAGTTAGTTGATACTTTGATACTCGATACATTCTCGTAAAGTATTAAAGGAAAATAATTTTTTTTAAAGTAATAGATGAAAGCGGGAGTCACTTATGTATAGAAATTATTTCCTTTACTTAGTCCCGTGATATAAGCATGTCTTTATTGAAAGCCCAGAAAATATGAACCACATCGAACTTGTACAAAGTGAATAGAACAAAAAATTATCACTTATTTCTAGCTTTGTATTTATTCTCATGTGGAATACTATTTACGTTTTTGAAAAATTTTGAGGCCCTGAGAAAGGCCATTTGTATTTCATCTAACGTCATTATTTAAATGTATCTGTTTAGCCTTATTTGGCGTCAAAGATTAGAATTTCATCAAAGATAAGCTCTCGCTTCAGCCTTATTCGGCATCCGAGGAAAAAAAGAGAATCTTATTTGCCTTATTTAGCGTCAAATAATAAAATCTCGCCAGCCTAACTCGGCATCTGAGAGAGCTAGAGAGTCTGCTGCTGCTACGACTGTTGCTTATACTGCCAAAGCTGCTATCACGTTGTTGCTGCTGCCACTGCTGTTGTTACTGTCATCGATGCTACTGCTCTGTCGCTGCTACTGCTGCTGCTCGTTGATCCGTCTTCGCTGTAGCGTTGGAGTTGAATGCGTCCGCTCCAACTCCCAGAGGAAGTAATGGAGTTACTCCTGGACAACTCCCCAGCATCCCCAACGTCATCCTATATGGAGAGATTTGAGCGCTAGTTAGAAGAGGCGCACAGTGGGGCCAAATCAAAAAAATCCGGACAAAAGTCTAAAAAATGAAAGTTTTTAATAGGGATTTTTCTATGCAGGGTTGGATAAAGTAGTCCCTAGTAAAGTA
>JAPYYV010012379.1:0-14337 GCA_030522625.1 Copidosoma aretas | reverse complement strand
GAAACAGTTTTTGAAAAAATCCTGCACCGACCGGGATTCGAACCCTCGCCCCACTTGAGCAGCCGTACCTCAGACTTGCGCCTTAGCCAACTGTGCTACCACTGCTCCTTTTTTACATGCTTATATTATGATTGAAAGTAATCGGATGAACTTTTTAAGAAATAAATAAATTTACGTATCGAATGTTATCAATGTTTATTACATCATATTATCAATAGCTTATCAAATATCACAGAAAATTTTGAAAAAAAACATAAAATTGGAAACATTTTTATTTCACATTTAACGTATATAGGCGGACCACCATACATGCAACAGCATTATCAAGATGCAATGACAATTATGAGAAGATGTGGTGGACCAGATTTATTTATAACTGTTACATGCAATCCCAAATAGAAAGAAATGAAAAATGTATTGAACGGCTTTCCTGAAAACACTTTACAAAATGACATACCAAATATAACAGTAAGATTGTCTCATACAAAGTTACAATTTATAGTTGTATGAACAAAAGTATGTCCCAGCGCCCCCCCCCCCGCTCCTTCCCTCAAATCACGTAGTTATTCGTTCATTTTTACGTGATACTTAACCTAATTTTTTTTGGGTTAGCTTACCCTGCTCCCCCCGCTCCTACTTTGCGTCCCACAGCTTCCCTTTCACCTCCCCCTTGTTCACTCTTCAGCTCCCCACAATACACACACACAACTTAATTATAGGTTCATGCATATGAAATTAATTCTCCATTCAACATGTTTTAAGATTAACATGATATTAATTGTGCGAAAACCATAATTGTGATGTAGTCTAGCAAACTATATCCGAGCAGTGATAAGCAAAGATATCCTAATCGAGAAATTTTTTTTTTCTACAAAATATGATTAGCAATATATTTTTGTGTATTATACTTACTGTACAGGTGTATTATACTTTCAATCGTGATGTAAATAGACGAGGTTTGCTGGATATCACACGCTTTTGACAAGGGAAAAAACCAAACATATTTTAGGGCAATAAAGCTCCAAATTCGTCAAAAAGAAAACACGTGTTTTAATACAGTGTTCTACTACGTCAAAAATAACCAAAATTGGTGTACTAAGACAGGAAATAAAAAAAGTGACCGTCAGTGATACAGCTGATAAAACAGATACTTACCAGAAATCCGTACACGTAAGTTTCATACTAAATTTAGATAAATCAAAACCCACGCACCTTAACACACAACACAAAATAAAAACCCCCGATTACAATGTTCATTGATGAATAATTTATCTACTAATTCAAAATAATTTCAAAGAAAAGCAAAGAACTAAAGCTCCTTTAACAAAAAAACCCAATATACTTCAACCTAATATTCAAAGAAAAAGCAAGTATTTAGGGTCAAAAATATTTATTGTTTCTATCACTTAAGTAATTGGAAATAAGAATATGATACAACTTAAGTACCTACAACCAAATGACCATATACACTTGCACACTCATAATGATTATTGATATATCATGTATTCACTAATTAAGAGTATAAAGAGAATATTTTATTCGATTTTGAAATAAATGACATGCTATGATCACAATTCTTACAGGAATGGGTCAAACCTTCCGATACATGCAGATGGTGCAAAGAAAACTGGCGTTTGCAAACCAAAATAGTGCTGAAATCTAGACAATTATATCTTAACAGTAATAAGCTAGGATCTCCTAATCGCATACAATGTCTTTTTATTATAAAATATCATTAGCAATGTAATCATGCGTATTATACTTACTGTTAAGGTGTATTGAACTTTCAATTATAATGTAAATAGACAAGGTTGGCTGAAAAGGAAATGCTTCTGACAACATAAAAAAATAATCACATTTTATGACCGCTGATCTCTATATTTGAGAATAAGAAAAAAAATTTCTGTATACAATGTTCTTCTACTACGTCAAGAATAACTAAGTTGGTACTTCTAAAGCAGAAAATATAACACGTTAACGTCTGTTATAAAGCTCATTAAATACATATTGAAAGACCCATGAAATTCAGCAAGACACGGACTCCAACTTCAGTAAAACCAAGCACCTAAGACTAAACAACCGACTAGATTTGCCCGGTCAAACTGTTTATTAGTTAATAATATGTTTAGTAATTTAGAATTTAAGCAGTAGTCTATTGTGTTTCGGGATAACGTACATATTATAATGATACATTATCACAACAATCAGACAGATCAGCCGAAAAGTTTCTGTTTACATAGTTTATTAATATCCTACTTTCCCATTATAATTACACATAATTTTCTATTTTATACCAATTAAGATCCAAATATCTAAAAAAATTTATAATTTACGCTATTTACAAAAAATATATAAAATATGTAAATGACTTTATCAATGTGTATTTCAATCATTGAATGACAAAATAATGAAAAATACGATCATGTTAGTATGTAAAATCAAATACAGTAATATACGATCCTTAAAGAAATTTTTGAACAAATTGAACCTTTAAATATTTTTAAGTTGCAAATTCCATTGTTCGTGAACTATTCAGCTGATAAAGTAAGGTTGTCCGTCAAGCGTGGTTGACCCAATGCCAACGTCTTTATTTGCTTGTCATTAACGCATTTCTAGCTTTCCCACTCTATTAGTATTGCCCTTTTCATTCGTGTTAATTTTAATTATCAAAACTGTGGCAAATTTGACAGAAACGACAAAAAAATTCAAAGACATATTTTAACACAAAGAAAGGTTTTTGAGCAAAAAATAATAGCATCATCATGGAAAGCAGGTCTAAATCTATAGATTTTTATTATTTTATTGTGTTTTTTAGATTTTTCCCGATTCGTATGAGGGAGTTGAACACAGTGTGCTCGAGCAAAGAATACGCCTCACATGCGAGGTGGCCCGATCTTGCTGGACGCTCTTATATACGAAAGCTGGAGGCGGGAAAGGTAGGCATGGATTTTGGAATGAGAAAGAAAAGAAATAGGGGAAAAAAAAGATTCAGATTTACAAGTATCATGTTCGGCTTAAATGCAAACATACTAGGATGTATATGATAAATAAAGGCGGGAAGGGTTATCCTAGAAATAGGCATAAGATAATGGGAATGAATCTACTTTTTGCACATAACGAAAATATACAAGAGCACGTGGCCTCAATAATGACTAGTCGAAGAATTAACAGACTTGATAAATAAAAATAATACAAAATAGGCAAAAAAGATAAAGTAATGCATGAAAAAGTGGAGGATTGAAAAACGATAGGACTTATAAAAAAAACAACGAAGAAAAATAAACTTGACAAAATCAAAGATAATTTTATAAAGGGAAGAGAGACTTTTTTCACTCAGAAAATATGAAAAAAATATATGGTAATTAACAGTTCGATCATCTGTTCAATGTAAAAAAAAGGAAAGACAAAAAATAATAAGATATTGGTGATTCTAGAACTTTTTAAATGATAAACTATAGGATCAGCAAAAAAATAAAATACATACAAAGCTGACATTGCTATGTAAAGGGGGAAAAAAAAAAATCAAAATAAATATCAATATTATCAGTCAGAAATATGAGATTAAAAGATAATGGAGAGATACACTGGAGGAAGCTAATTCATATGAAAATATAAGATATTTATGTAGGTAAATAAGGCACGACCGTAAAGATTGAAGGTTCAGAAATATGTTATTCGTTATAAATTATGATAGTATGTAAATGTAAAAAGAAATTATAACAAGTTGTAGTATGTACAATTAATTACAAAAGTTACTAAATTGGAAATGATGTTAGTACTAATATAAGAGGTTAACAATTTTGAATAGTTCTTAAACAAATAAAGTAAATGTAGAAGAATATAAAAATCTATATATGACATAAATAAAAATAAAATAGGCAATTTAAAGTTATTAATATGAAGAAAAAATTTCGAGATGATATATTATTATAAACTTATATCGATGATTAATTCTAAAATGACCAAAGATAACGAACAAAGTCTCATAACTATTCAATTATTTGATAAATCAGTAAACTAATTTTATGTATTGACTATATCTGTTCAAATTTTTAGCGAATTTTTATGAGATCACTTTGGTTATCTATGTTTGAACGCATATATGTGTATTAAAAAATAAATTTTTTTATTTATTTTTCAGACATGAGAATATAAATATTAAAATTTAAGGGTTGGCGCACGGAGCGCGCAGCGGGTCGAAGCCCCACTAGTAGATATATATACCGAGTATCTATACGCTAGGCTAGTAACGTCGACAACGCTATCAGGTGCGAAAATATGTAAATAGCTGTATGGTGTTAAAACTAGTGAGGTATCGCATAACCATGTAAAAAAGGCCGTTTTGTAGAAATCGTAATAATAAGTTTTTACTATTAAACTTAGAAAAATATCTTTGTGAATGCATAATCAGTGGATCGGGAGTATAACTGGGTCGTTCTACTAAAAACAGTCCATTTTTAAGGCCGAAATGGACAAACATTTTGAAGGGGTTTCTAATTGTTCTAATATTTTTTTCGTATTGTCCGTGATCTAAGTAAGTCAAAATCTTTTAGGCCCTGCTGAATCTATAAGCTTTAATCAACCATAACTTTTTACTTATTAAATATTTTAGACTCCACCAGGGCTAAAAGCAAAGCTCTTTTCAAGCACTGCAATCCACGCCTGTATACACCTAAAAATGATGATCATGTAAAAAAAAAGCATAGCAAAGATAGTAAAGATCGGTAATGTATCTTAAAAAATAAAATTATTAATTAGCCATAACTTATTACCCAATTAATATTTTCCAACAATCCAAAGTTTAATTGAAAGCTCGTTAAAAATTGTTTGATTGATACTCTGATAAAGTGAAAAATATTAATCTGGTCGAGAAATAGGGTGGTTTTAAGTGCCTTTTTCAGAAATCGATCGAAACGGATTTTTGTAGTTTGAATCCTAAACTACAATCGGCCGTATTTTTTGACGGATCTAACATTTTGATCATTATCAGTGCTCAAACAAAAGCGTATTTTAACTACTTAATTATTCTATTTGTAGAATTGTGAAAACTTATCTATAAAAAAAGTCATAAGCAAAAGAGTGCACCCTCTTCTGCATTGATCAAATTTTTTTGTACTTTAGTATACATTTTTGGAGAAAGCAAAAAAAAGTTAGTCTCCCTCAATTTTATGCATGTTCACGAATTTCCTCATATTCCTGAATGTGAGGGGAAGAAAAAAAAATCATATCCTATAGGTGCGCCTCTAATTTTATCTTTTTCCAAAAAAAGGGCTCCAAAGTGCAGATCAAACGTGGAATTGCTCGTATATGTACGTTGATGTGAACAATTAAATAGTACGATGTCTCCTAATGTTATTGATTGAAAAGTGATTTTTTTACTTTTTAGTCGATTTAAAAAAGCGTACATTTTAATGATTGTAAGAATAGGTATTTTTTCATAATCTCATCAATAATAAAATTAGCATTTGGTATAAGTGCAAGCACAAAGGTTGTGCTCTCTCAGCGGGTCGTCTTAGATGATTTTATTAGGCTAATGTAACGTCTCCCATTTTATTTCTGAGCTCCCTCACAGCACGAAAGATTTTAAAATATTCCTATATTTTAGAATGTTTCAAAAATATTTTATAAATATTTTTAAATGTGTCTAAAGGTTTTTAGAAAACGATTTTTTTGGAATCTCTTAAAACTATTTTATTAATGTTTTGCACTAATATTTTATTCCATCACTGAAAAGTATTTCTGATTAGTTGTTTTAAATATTTTATGAGGATGCATGAAATATTTCAGTAAGATTTTTAGAAATGTTTTTAATGTATTCATAAAATATTTTTAAAACATGGTAAAATCTTACTAAAAAATTTTTTTTTCAGTAATGTTTAAAAGTAATATAAATAAATTGTAAAACTTGATAAATCAGTTAAGAAATAATTGAATTTTAAATAATGTCATAAAAAATTATAAGTGCCTTTGTAAATGCAATGTAAGATTGGGTCACTTCGTACTAGTAAGATACTTTGTGAGCTTATGAATGAGTTTTACTCATCTACATGGAGGCACAAGTTACTTTAGACCAGTTGATAAAGCGATGGATTTCTATACAGCGAGTTCGAGGTTCAAACCTTCGTGGATGTTGACGATTTTTTAACGGGTGTTTTTCCGTTACAGATTTTACTTTGATTTGTAAGATAATATTATAACTGATCAATTACGTATAAATTAGGACAATAACAAGTGTATGGATAACTGCTACCATACATTGTTAATTGCATAATTATTTTTAAAAATATCATTTTAGTTGTATTTAAAATATTTTATCTCGATATATTTTACATATATTTTAGAAACATATGGAAAACATTTTGAAACATTAATATAAAATATTTTAACAAAAATTTGTTCCTACCTCGGGCACTTTTGCATCCCTGGTACACCTTCGGTAGGAAAAATAGGATTCGCCACTCATGTGCATCCGACCAGGGGGGTCCCAACGGTCCCTCGGGCGTTGATTTGTAAGCGCCCTGGGGCCCAGGGATCGCCCTGGAGAGATACACGTTTTTGACAAGAACTACTATTTTACGCAGGACATTTTATGTTTAATAAATATTTTATAAATATGTTTAAAATTATTTAAAAAATATTTCACAATGAAAAAAAATATTCATAAAATATTGATAAAACATTTATGTTTTCTTAAAGCTGTGTGGGCCCCTACTTATTAAATACTTCTATAACGTCTTTGTATCTTCCAAATAATAAGGCACCGACTACTGTTTTCGATTTAAATTATTACTATATTTGAATTGTAGTCTGTTAATGGTCCTCGACGGTATGACTCCCTGATGACCCCCCCCCCCCTCCCTTCCCTGACTCGAAGACTGGATCCGCCCTTGACTTTACTACATTTTTGTAAAGCTAGGGTTCCTACAAGATAGAATATCAGTGTCTATATTTTTGTCATTTTTTATGCTTTAACAAGGATGCTTATGAAGAAATGCTTTTTCAGTCCTTCAATGCCGTGCAATATACGAAATAATGGTGGCCTCTTGAATTTTACTAAGAACAATAATTTTTGAAATCGTCAATTATAGATTTTATAGGCTAGAGTATATTACCATTTTTCATTTTACCATTTGTTGTTATGCACTTTGCAATAGTCGTATTCTATTCAAAATTATTTTTCAATTTATTATAAAAATATTTTAACTAACGATTAGGTCTATATATTTTAATTTTTATTTGGAAGTAATAAGAAATGCAAATGTATCTATTAAACGTCTTATAAACCAAAAGCGAAGAATTTACTTTATGATCTTAAGATATATGTTTTTCAACATAAAAGTTCTAAAGAAATCAAACGCAACAGCCGTATCTAGATGCTATTTTTCAATAACTTGTATTCATTATAGTATTCTGTTCTATTTAATTATCTGAAAAATAACATAAAAGTTTGATTTGAGCTAAAATCGGGATAGTAATTACAATAATTTTCTTTATGATTAACGATCGTTAGCTTGTGTGCTTGTGTTTCTGTGGAACTGTGTCTGTGACTGTTTTATTGTGTACAATTATCAAGGAGTTTATCAAAGGATTGTTCTGCATCACACATTTTTTCTTCTTACTTTATTTATTCCATGAATATTTTTACCAAGAAGTAAGACTACTTTTATGCAACTAGGAATTATGAAAGAGAAGTAGAAGAATTTTTTATTCTATTTAAATCTAGAATCAAACTCAATATGCTGTAATACTTACCTGTAGTTGGAATTTCATGTATTAAGGAAGAAAAAATGGCGTAAAAAATACTAACGACGTAATTACTGGTATTTTTCATATTACAATTTTTTTTTCACATCCAACAATCACAAATCACTGCTTACAACATGAGTTAAAAGCTTAATATTCTTTCAGAAAATAATGGTCAACAGATATTCATAATCAGTATTAATTGTTTTCATAGATGATGATGACTATCGGTCTATAGTTGATAGGGATTTAATTTTCTATAGGATTAATCATATTTTGGATGAACATCTTGGTTTCGTATGGCGTGATATATTCTCAAGGTTTTACATAGTCAGAAGCTAAAACACGTTTTTAAAATTTTTTCAATTTTATTAGAGAATAATTTTATTAATAAATGTCACGAAAATTTCCTCTATTCTCAAAGTCTGTTGAAGAGTCGATAAGAAATAATATTCACGTGTATCTTCACACTGTACCAATCTATATGCGGTGCAGAAGTTTTACTGGCTGCGCTATCCAGTTTTTCCGTGTTTTTTATGAGACTCGTACTACGGATATATTTTACTAAAAATCCAAGGGTCGTTCAAGGCTATGGTACAATAACCATCCAATTGCTGACATGCCAAAATACATGTTGCTTGATGAATGTAATGACATATTTATTTAATTACTTGTATGATATGTTTACTATACTATCACTAAAGTAAATAAATGTAATTTATAAAATCCTTTGAATCAACTTCATGAAATGGCAGATACTTGTTCAGTAAATCCCACAGCATTACAAAATGTTATTTATAATAGATACAAAATTAAACATTATTATGACTTTGCTGTAACCGTAAGCGCACACGACGTTACAAAAAGTTTGGATAATGTTCAAAACAAAACTTGTAAACTTCTTCGATACAGTTGAAAATCGTTTCAAAATCGTTTCAGAAAGGTTAAAACTGACCGCTGCTTGTCGTTTTTAAAAACTACGTTGGAATCATATGTGCATCAGTTTCCGTGTAAATGTTGTGGCAATGTTTTGTTATCTTATGAATAATAACATCAATACTGGGGGCCGAAGCTAGTTTGTGATAGACTTCACAATTGTTTGAATGATCTATGTATTCATTTATAATCTTTGATACACTAGCCAAGGCCCTACGTATTGGTGATGTAACTCGAATGATAAGACTTAATTATTACTGCACTTTTAACAAAAAAACTAATGTCCTAGCGATTTTGACGTGATTTCTCATAACAAATTCATCTGTTCGAATTGCTTGAGTCAGTCTAACATGATAGCTAGAATATTTATTGTTAATAGCCACTGTCGCTTGTATACATTATGAATATAGTGACATCCAAATAGTAAATTAATTATAAATAGTGAAAAATTGGAATGTGATAAAAAAAGTGTAAGAAACCACAAATGCAAATGCATGTTTCAAAACACTTTAAGTACTGGGGATTAAGTACTAGGGTAAGATCTAAGGTATGCATGTTGATTCTACTATATACGACATTTTAATTGTCTACTTTTCAATTTAGTTAAAAACACAGAACCAGAAGCAAATAAAGTTTGTCAAAATATCGGAAGTGACGCCAATGGAATGTCGCAAAACCCGCTAATTTTGGTCATGATGGAATCACAATAAATTAAGAAAAATACACTAATAAGCAGAAATACGAAACTCAAACATTACAAATATTTGTATGAAGAACTAACGCTTAATGCACACGAATAAAAAGTTTCACAACAGTACACATAATTCAACGATAAGTAACGAATGGCAAAAGAATTTAAAAAAAAAAAGCACAAGGATATTACTACAAAGAAAAATTGTATTGATAAACTATAAAATGCCTCGAAACGCGTACATATTACCTATGCAAAAAAAATTTCAAAAAAACAAATGCTTTCGGAATTAGAAGACTGATAAATCGATACGGAAAAGCTTCGTAACATAGTCCCTAGAAATTTTGAAGCAGAATTACAAAATCAGATTATAGGTTCATTCAAACTATCGTTTCATTTCCCAAAATGAAGTATCGCAAAAAATCAGCAATAAGACATTTGTTTGAAGGCCAATGGATATAAAACAGTGGTTTTTAAATACACAACATACAGGTGTAAGAAAAAATATAAATAAATGAAATGTTACATTATTTGTGTGACACCATTACAAATTATACCTAAATTAAGAAATGCAAAAATCTGTTCAAACATAATGATTGGGGCAATACAAAGCATAGACAATTCTAATTCTAATGGGAAATGTCGAATCACAATTAGAACTAACCTGAGAGAAGTTTAATAGTTGGAATTGAATGTTTCAAGAATAAGAGAGAAACATAGAAAAGTAGAAATATATACCCATAAAAATGATGATAATTAGAGAATGTCATGGACAAACGAAATTATGAACTAGTAAAAAACTCGCTCTCGGACAAGAAAACTAAAACTGTAATAATAATAATAAAATGGTGAAAGATATAAAGATAACCCTAAGAGACTCCGTTTTTCTCAGGCGTGTGACGACTTATTATAAATATGTATTTCAGATATAAACATATATATATATATATATATGTATATACATGGGTATGAAATGGAAGAACATGTCGAGTCCAAAACAAAAAGCAGGTTTCTGGAAAGCTTAACAAATTAATAAAATCAAACATGAATTGTCGGAAAGGGTCATAATCTTTTCGTAGGGATTTTCGTTCGAAAATATTATAAGCCTTGAATATTTTTATTGAAAAAATCAGACTTTAACATATTTTACGATGTTTAGTAATTTGCTGTAACGCTTTCAAGCCAATCATTATACTTCACATTTCTATTAAACTATTTCAAGTACGAGTGTAATAACATAAGCGTGCAACTGCCAAACTGATTTGTTAGGTACTACCATATCACACTCGGCCATTAATGCTATTTTATATTCAAATGAGTCTTTCTAAACCATGGAAAATTATTTGTGTTATCATTTTCTGAAAAAACTTATTGACCTTGAGAAATACTGGTTGTTTGTGTTTGAATTGATATCGGTATCTATCCAATACTGTATCTCGTGTTTAACGCTAGCATAAACTATTTAATTTTGGAAAAACTCTATCTTTTGGTTTCTTATGGTGAGTTTTTCTTCCACTTTCATATTTTAGTTTTTTATCTTTTCTTCTTGTGGACAAGTTTGTAAATTTATCATTTATTTTACTATCAATAATTTATAGTGATTTAAAGTAAGGTTCCATTCGCTTTACAATTTTATCTACTACGTTTGGTTTGTATGTTATTGTTATATCTATTATTAATAAAATCAGTAGGGTCTGAGGGCAGGATCCGGCTGCTGTGTGAGCACGTGTACTTATGTCAGTATGTATATTATAACGTAAAATTTTTCACATACATTTTTCAATCATCATACGAACATATAAGTTGATGCTACATCTAATGTTTGAGGATGAGTAATTTGCAAGCTCTACTAAAGGGGCAGCAGGCCAAGTAGTCTTAACCAATCACCTTCATTGTACTGTAAAGCTCTTGAAACGTGATTGGTTGAGGCTGCTGTCCCTTAGCGGTAGAGCTTGCATATTAGGTATCCTCATAAAAGGCTTTCAAAGTACAGAGTCACACAAAAGAGCTGCGCAGTATATCTAATTTTATAATTTGGTTATTCTACACAAAATCCCAATTATTATAACTTGTAACAAAATTTTAACTAAATGGTGAGCTTGTGTTTTGCCAATGAGGTTTGAATATCGTGATCAAATACTTTTGTACGATAATCGACTTGCAAATCAACTAATCCAACATGTGCAACATTGTCGTGATACTGCCTAACGTCTTCGTTCAAACAATTGCAACAAAAAATCTATTAGAGATTTTTCCAAATCCTACCATAACTACGTTACAAATAATTGGATATCCTAAGTAATAATGAGCTAAGAATAGTTCTGACAGTTGCATTCCATAACTAAAAATAAACATAAAACTAGTAGTCGGCAATTCATTAATTGTGCCACGCACCACACTTTTGTAGATTAATTATAAGTGCCATACCAATTTTTCCATAGTGTGCTAGTGTATACGGGTAAAACATATTTATGACAACATAGACAAAAAAATAAAGACAGCGTAAATATTTTTTGAATTGAAAAGCAATAACAATTAATTGTCGACGTAAAAATTTTAGACAAAACTAGTAATTATATTAATGGCTGATACCAAAGTGGCTCATTACAAGAACAAAATACGATAACGATAACTATAAGCGAATGTTGGATAAATCATACTTGAATTTTAAATGAATTACCTTTTAAAACTTCGAGCAGGCAAATTTTTAATACGAGTCACTTAAAATTTTATGTGTAAAGTGGGTTCCCAATGAGCAGATATTAAAAAAAAAAGAATTCTTTTTGAACACTCGAATGTCCGCTTCTAAAGAATTTTTTTAGCATTCTTTAATTATTTATAAAGTTATCAATAACTTATGAAAATCATGTAAGCAGTAACAATGCCGAATAAAGTTGTAAGACAGTCGAATGCATCACTTATAAATGATACACACACATTTACAGGAAGAAATTTAATATTTGAGATCATCGAAAATTATTTATCCTTGATTTTGCACCGATTTAAATCAAATTTGCTAAATTTATATCTTTGAATATCATCTTAGTACCTCAAATCATAATTTTACCTGAAAATAGATGTATATTATTAAGTGAAATTTTAACGTGATTATAATTTGTTTTTTCCTAATAAAAGAATTCTTTTAGAACACTTTAGTAATATTCATGTAATTTTATAAAAGCGGACATTCAAGATTACATATATACTTGAAAAAGAATTCTTTTTAAACACTTCGAAAAAAATAAATTCTTTTTTTACTCTATTACAATGATAATAGTACATCAAATGCTTATTGGGTTCTCACAAGAGGCTTGATACTACATAATACAGTATCTTTTTAAATGTACGATGACTCTCGGTTTTGTGCAAGGTACTCAAAAAAGGAATCATTAGCTTTCCAATAATTTTAAGGAAATGTAGGTGCACCAAGCGATATGATTAAATATTACTTTTTATAGGTGACTGAGTATGCGATAAGAAGCAATTAAATGTCTGCTGTAGTCAATCAGACGCTTAAAAAGCATGAAAAAATTCAAAATAAGGCTAAAGATGCCTCTTTTAACGAGCTCAACTTTTTTTCTTAACTTGTACAAGAAGCAAGAGATGTAGAAGGCATTTTTATTGCAATAAGTTTATTAAAATTAACAACTTTGGCAGACTAGAAAGTAACAGGTAAAGTTACACTACCCACGTAAGAAAACTTATTCACATGCTACAGTCTACTTATTGGATAGTGACTTGCATATAATTGTAAATACCCAAGGAAAAATCTAATGTAATTGTCAACTTGATTTTACTATTGCATGGATTTCGTCATATTTAACTTTGATAACATTTCTTCAACAATTTGTTACACTGCTATACATAAGCTATTCCGATTTTATTAAGATTGCACGGACCATTTTGAAGATAAAAAGCTTAAAAGTTAGACTTTTTAACATGGGAAGTATAGGCTTACCCCGCGAAAGGTCACGTTGTTATCGATTAAAAAACAACTTCATAGAGTATTTAAAAAAACTGCAATGTTGTTTTTAATATCTTTAGGAAAAAATACCCATATTTTAGATCATTAGCACGTGCTGTTTTTTAAATATCCTAATTGTCATGGTTTAAGTATAACTATATAATGGAAAAGTTGCCAACAACTTTGAGGACTTTATCGAAATTCAATAATATTTCTTGAGATATTTTTTATTTATAAGTCATTTAGGACATTCAAATTTAATCTAAAGTAGGATAACAAGAATCAACGTAGAAAATATTTATTACCTATAATTTCTTATCAATTAAGAACAACTGCACGAGAACAACTACCTTATTCGCTGACTATCAAACGTGTTGAAACCCCAATACAGAAAAAAATTTAGAACACTCAGGTCGTTGGGAGTCTGGACACTGTGGCTGTCAGTGCTTACATCACGCTAAACTGCTACAACACATCAGAGTGTTATGCTGTAGTCGAATTGTTTTGTATGTGTACTGTCCGACGTAGCATAGAACTGTAGGAGCCCTGAGATAAAGCTCTGATATAACGATCTCCGAGCTTGAGAACATATAATTTATGTCGCGTGCAGTTTATTGCTACGTCTGACTGCATATGCACAATGCGACTTGACTAAATCAGCACGATTTAACGTGTTCTGGCAGTTATGCGTACTTTGAGCACTGACAGGTATCCAGACTCTAACCCCGTTAGCATGACTCGTGTTAAACACGTGTCAAACACGTCTCTTCGGACACAAGTACACGTGTCCAAAAAAGTGGTCAAAACGTGGCAGCAACGTGTATGACACGTGTAAAATTTCCGCCTTCCTGTCAAAAAACACGTGTTAGGATCGTGTTCAACTGGCTGAAATAACGTGTTAAACACGTGTCCTAGCATTGTACATTTTGGCAGCAATAAAACATTTATTAGCGCGGAAAAAATTTATAAATAAATTTTTAAATAAGAATCAATACTATATAAT
>JAPYYV010012378.1:0-10801 GCA_030522625.1 Copidosoma aretas | reverse complement strand
CGCCGGGGAACGAACCGTTTTGTTGCATAGCTCGGGCGACAATTTTAGATTTCGGAGAAGAGGCTCTCTTCCTCGGCCGACGATGGAGCGGAGTTGTCGGGGCTGACGCGCGTTTGTGCTGCCGGGGTTCAGGGCGAGAGTACGATTTTTCATGCGTGGAGAATTTTTGGGTATCGGAAAGGGGAGGGTGAGGGGGGGGGGGGGGGGGACGAGGATTCGTTCGGGGGGGAGTTTTTGGGTTTACGGTGGGAAGGGGGAGAGGGGGTCGTCGCTCGGGGGGAGGGTGGGGGGGGGGGGGGGGGGGGGGGGGGGGGGGGGGGGGGGTGGACGATGATTCGTTCGGAGTGGATTTTTTAGTTTTACGGTCGTAAGCGGGAAACGGGTTCGTCGCTCGGGTGCATGATGACGAGGCGTTCGCGTGACTGGCTCGCTCCGGGCGGGTGAAAAGCTGATGGGGCTCGGAAGTTTTCTGATAACGAAATTGGACTAGCTCGAGGGGGAGTTCGGTAGGCGTACGGATATGTGCCCGTAAACGAAATTGTACTAAGCATTCTTGTTTGATTTCGAACTTTTTTTTATATTCTATTATACCTTTGTACAAATTGGCTTTCGTTGATATAAGTTTAAGTTCATTAACACTAAATTATTCGTGCCCAAGGGGACGATACTTTCTCGACCTGTCAAAGAGTTTTTAGATTTCGAATAATTGAAAATCTCGAAAAAACATTGACAGGTCGCGAAAGTATAGCCACGAATGCGAATGATGTTTTACGCAGGGCCAACCAACTCTTCAGCCTCATTTTATAAAATTTCATTCTATAAATAGCGCTACTTCGCAGAGTAAAAAAGAATCACGCCGAGCGTGGCTCGAAATAGGATTTCCATAGAGAAAAACGAAAATTACTTCACACACCGAGCCACTATCCAGTCAAGTCCAAGAAAACTCCACCCCTGCGCGTGACTCTCTTTACAGCGGATAGTTGAGCAGCACGTCTTGTCGCGCCAACTCGAGCAACATAGGATCGTCGAAGAACTTGTTGATCGACACGTCCTCCGACAGGCCCTTCCGCCTCCTTGTCTTCAACATGAATTCTCGAGCCAAGTGCGTCGCTGGCTGCGGTTCCAGTGGCCTGATGGTTATGCTCTTGTCAAGCGGATCACCGGGGACGATCTGCCAGTGGTGGAACACCGACAGACAGAAGGCCTGACCCTGGGTGTGGGTGCGCAAGTCTGTTTCGAAGCCGAAGCTGTCGATCGCCGGGATGAAGGCCTTTATTGTGTACAGCGGACTGCCGGGCACGGGAGCATCTTGGGTGACGTGGCCACGACGCTTGGCCAACACGGTATACACGGCAGACACGCAGTCGGCCGGGGCTTGCACTTCCACGAACAAGTACGGCTCCATGAGACGTGGCGTTGCCATGAGGAAGGCCGAGTACGCTACTCGCCTTGCGGTTGGTATTATTTGACCACCTGGACGGAAAATTAAAAAAATTTTATACGGAGAATTTCTAATGTTATTTTGAGCCCAAAAACATTTTAAACTAGAGTAATTCTATAAAACGAAAATAATTAATTCTCGTGCGCCTCCACGGAGTAGGGGGAGAAGATCGATAAGACATTGTGTAGGGCGACGTACCTCCGCGATGAAGGGGTTCTTGCGCAATAACAGCGTCGAGAATTTTGAACTTGACGTTCCTAATTGGTTCCTCGCACAGGGGCCCCTCTCGAGTTCCCCACTGGAAGCCCTGAATTATGGCTTCGCGAGCGCTATTCAGCAGTGATTTATCTACCTCCGAGGGCAGGGTGTCGTCGACTAAAATATTCGGCCCCGTGGCGTCGGGACCGAAAGCCCAGATACTTCGAGCGGCCAGCAAATCCCACTCGTATTTTTTTTGGAAAAATTCACCGAGCCTCTTTCTGTAAAATAAATTATTTATTTCTCTCAACTACTTTGGGGTCATTACCGAAAATGCCATTTGTTAATTTTGTAATGCGAGAATACAAAAAAAATTATTCTAGTGTTCAAAACCTACTTATTCCACGTGATTTTGACCTGCTCTGCCTCGATATCTTCTGCCAGACCGCGTTCCAGCGGTTCGGCGATCATCGTGAGCTTATTCCGCTTATTCGGTGTCTCAGCAAAACACTTCAGAGAGCTGGTCTCCACTACAGTCTCAGCAAAGGCAACAACTGGATCGGCGACTTTAATGTCGATCTCGGAGTACATACGCCTCAGATCGTGCATAGCACAATCCAAATACAATTCACCCGTACCGAGCACGACGTGTTCTCCACTTTCTTCGACCCTCGTGCCCAGCAGAGGATAGCTCTTATTGACCTTTCGCAAGCCATCCAACATTTTTGGCAATTCTGAAGGATTAACGGGCTCCACAGCGATTTTGATGACACTCTGAGTGTTAAACTTCAACGGCCGGAAGATGTACAGGTCATCTGACTCGGTCAAATCGGTAATCGTGCTCGTTTTGACGATCGACCGATCGATGCCCTCCATAAGCACCCAGTTGCCTGCAGGTACCATGCTCAGCTCGATGTTGTACCGTGCTTCGCTCACCCAGAGCCGACCTACTGTCAAAATTCGCGAGTCTTCCTCGTCCTGGCGTGTGTAGGCTTCGCCAAGAACTCGTACCCTTTCACCAGCGCTCAACGTTCCGGACATTACTCTGCCGAGTACGAAAAACAACGTGCAGTCCTCTGTCGGATACATTTTTGTACTATGAACCATGAGCCGTCCCTAGAAAAATATTATATCCATCAATAAAGCTGTTTTCACTTGAAATTTAGTAAAAGAGCTTACATTTTTATTCAAAGACTTACATCTGGATTGCAATTGACCATATCTATCGCCAGAGGTGAATCTATTGGCCCTGTGTATATATGCATTACTTTCGCAAAAGCATTGGTTTTAGGATTCGGTATGTGAGTGACACACATGTCAACAAAACCACACATATCTCCTAAAAACTTGGTGCACACGAGTCTGAGCAGAGGCCTGATATTCATTTTTAATTCTTGAGATGTTAAACGTATTCCCAGCTCTTCTAGCACTGGAAAAAAACTTTTTTATTGCAATAACTTGGTTTTATTGGAATCAGAAAAATGTAAAAAAAAAATTCTTTGAAAGCTTTGACCTACCTTGATGTAAGTTATCATCCACGTCACCGACAACTTGTGCGAATATTTTGTACAAGGGTTCCAAGATGAATTCAATGAAACTTCTTTGTGCTGTATTGTGTGGAGGTTTTTTGGTGAATTTTCTAGTTTTGGAATTAAAATAAACATCTCCCCACAATCTCTTGGAAAACTCAGTCACATTCAATCCGGGATAATCTTTAGCATACAATGCTGCAAACGATTTCAGTGTGAAACAAACATTGTATTCTGAACTTCCAAAACACACATTGCCTAGGGCAGGGGACACAAATTGAGGCTCTTCTGTGTCTGAATGTAAAGCAATCAAGCTATTTATCTCCTCAATGATGTGACGTAATTTATAATAAGCATCAAGTGGAGGCAGCTTCAATTCAAGAACAAGACGGTCGACTTTGTTGATGCAAATGGTGAGAGCAAGTTTTTCTTGCAATGCGTGTTTCAGCAGCCTCTCTGTATTCAACATAACACCTTCAGCTGCATCCACTAGTAATACAGCTCCATCAGACAAGCGTATGGCAGCAGTAGCCTCATCAGAGAAATTCACGTGTCCTGGAGTGTCAAAAACGTTGATCAAATAAGATTTGGCTTTGACATCTGGCAGAACAAGCGAAACTGGAACTGCTTTAGTGGAAACGCCGCGCTGTTGCTCAGTGAACAATGTGTCTGTGTACCTCAATGGTTTTTCATCGGTCGTTGGATGCACGTAAGGATGAGTTTGTCTGATGAGACAGTCGACCAGGGTCGTTTTGCCATGGTGCAAGTGACCTAATAGTACAACATTACGAATCAAATCTGGACAGTCCATCAAGTCAGCCAGATAGTCAATATTATACGTGGTCTCTGGAAGCTGCTGCTGTTTGATTTGAAACTTTGCCTTCTTGGTTGGCGCTATCAGCGGTTTGTCAAGAGGCTGAGCATCTTCCTCTTGCACAAGTGTCTCGACCTGAAAACAAATTTATTGTTAACACATTGATCCTGTGCATAATCTCATTGTAAAAATACCAACCTCGGGTCCATAAACTTCCAGAGCACTTGGGTAGTATCTTTTGTCCTCATGCAGTACTACTGCCATGGTATTTGACTCTGTATTTGCCTCATCCTTGTCCTCTTCCATCTCCTCATCTGAGTGATCTCTGTCTTCGGTATCATCGTGGATATTTCCATACTCATTTTCTTCCTCGCTGTCGGAGGCCAACTCTGGTCCAATGTAATTACCGAACTCGTCGTAATAATCGGGATCCATCGTGTCGAAAATGTAATTATAACGGCAACAATTGGCTAAAATCAAACGTGTACTTTCAATAACATAACCTTAAAAAGATTAGGATTCGCTTGTTTTATCGACGAAGCTTCGAATTACGTAACGTTAATGGCACAACAAATCAAGGTTCAACTTAAAACACTAAATTTTTAATTAATTTATCAACGGTTACCTCAGTAAGGTGTGTAAAACAATTGTAACGACAAGACAACAACACAAACACGCACCGGTGAACGCGCGTTGTCTCTGTCGCGTCTACTTATTTTTTTTTTTTTTTTTCTATACATAATCTGTACGTAGGTAAGTACGATTTCTAATATGCCATGCTATGAACTTTCGAATTACCTGCTGCCGCTGAGTATTCATTCACCAACAGCTGATGTAACACGTCCTCGCAATAAATTTCTTTTCTACGAATCAAAGGTAGGTCTTGGATCTTATACACAACTATACTTAATTATTTTCACGCAATAAAAAAACTGATGGACAAGGAAATAAAAGTTTCACTGGTGACTAAAAATGAATAATTTTTTGCATCGACGATGTATTTTGTTTTTAACGTCTTATTTTTTCCTCTGAAAACATATTTTCGTTCGCATCAATTTTTATGACCAATGAAAACAGTGTTGTAATACATAACAATCACGCGATTCCCAAAGAGCGTCATATCACGCGCTTATGTAAGTGCGAAATCACATCCATCGTAAATATTTACAAAACGATGGGTTAAAAAATTCTGTCGAAATATAAGGATGCATTTTCAAAAAGAGTATTTTAATGGGAGTGATTTAGGGCGAAAAAATCGGTATTTGCCCCAGGCGCGTTCAACATAACAAGTAATAAGGGCTCCATTTTAGAAGGAGAGAACGTCGAAGGCCCGAGTCATCTTGGCAGCGGAGATAAGTAGTCGCTCCCTCCTTGATTTACTTCTCTCCTGATCCAAGTGCAGCCTGGTGACGCTGACGCTTGCGTCACTCGCTTCTCCTACTTGTACAGTCTACACATATAATTTATATTTATTATGCACATCTGTGGATCCTTTAGCGCCTCGCACAATGATTGGAATCTCAAACAATAAAGGTGTTGTTAAAGTAAATTTTGTCTTTTCACGTATAAAATGTAACGATTTACGACACTCTTGGAATGTTGATTAATCAATACTGGATAATCGAAATATATATGACGGTTTTTAAACCTTTGGGACTGCTAAAGGGCTGATAGAATAGGTGGATCACATAATAAGGTATTGGCTGTGTGGTGGATCACATACTAAAATGGCACCAAAAAATCTACATAAAAATTCATTCAATGTAGTTCATGCAAGCAGATTTTTTTGTTTTAATTGCCGTCGTTGAAACAGTTAGTAATCTTTGCGGACAAAGTTAACAAGAAGTCAGCAATAAAAAAACATCGCCATCACAGTTAATGGAGCCGTGCCAAAAAAATTAAAAATTTCCAAGTCCCTGCAGAATGAGACAACTGTATATAAGTTTGGACACTTTATGTGTCCGTATAATATGTACATGCAACAGTGATGGCACGAATGTCTTTATTTCCAGTTCGTGCATCCACCAATATTGGCTTGCGTTGGTTAAACAAAAAGCCGGGGATCCACAGATAAAACCGCCCCATACTCGTAACGTATAACACCCATGCGTGCAGCTCGGTGCAACGCGCGTACACCCTCAAGCCCATTTATTAGCTCGAGAGCATCTCCCATTCCCCGCATATAATACCATATTACAGTCCACCTAGTCTCCTTGGGTTGGCATCCTCTCCCCGCGGATGTAGTATCGACCTCAAAGTCGTGAAGTTGACGCATGCGCATGCCCGGGATAAAATAAACCGAGCTGTGCTTCGCTCGCCCTTCTCCTGCAGAGCCCGAAATACTATTATATATCCCTGAAATATAAGATGTAGTATACCTATATAGCTGAAGTGAAAATGTCCTCTGACGTTGCTTCTGTATGCTGTCCGCATGCTATCCAAATTTTTTTCGGGCAACATCCTGGCATTTCAAGCATACTTTTGAGAAAGTTAGAACACAAAAAGCTACGTGAAAATTACACTAATATGCATACTTATTCTACATATTTAATAATCTTGTTCTTTTATTACCATCATTCCGTAACTCTCGTAATTACAATGAACTACGGACAAGTGTTAGAATAAGTAAAGCACATTTCCGGCACTCTATATAATCACGATTAAAAGTCCTATCAACCACCTTAATGGTTTGAACTTACTTTGGAGCTTAGGCATCATCAAACCGCCATGGATATAGTAAATAAGACAGTAACGCCATACTGACTTTCCTTACTTCTTTACGATGTGTGGACAGCCTTCTATACTCTGAGAAAGTTTTTAAAATATACGCTTTCTATACAATCGCTCTTAAGATAATATCGACGTACTTTCTAAATCGGAGGATAGTTTACGCGAGGAGTTAGAATGGTATAATGCAGGTGTCGTGGAGATGATTCTAGATTTCTGGTTCGAAATGTTTGTCTAGCATTGCAGTGCCTTAGCGCGTCTATTTTGGTACGTTTAAATTCGATATTTCGTCATGCGTTGGTACATCAAAATCACCCTTTGCCTCCAAATAAAAAACTTAAGCATCATTAAGATGTCGTAGAACACAAGTATTAAAAAAAAATGTCGGATGATGAACAATAAAATAATCCCAAAATAAGAGCATCATAAGTGTTCTATTGGTGAAAGTTTACTGTATTAACCGTGGGGCCGTTCAAAAAGTCGACGGAGTAAAATGTTAACTCGACCGGTCACCTACACTATAGTCGGATTACATTCCAAAATACTTTTCACCGCTTCGCGGAACGAAAATTCCTCCTCCAGGCGCAGGATTGGTGAAAAATCGTATACGACCCACGGGAGAAAATAAAGAAAGCCTCAGAACACATGCTTATCGCCCTCGGCTTAGCCTCGGGCGTCAAATGCCTGTGTTCTGAGACATTCTTTACTTTTCCTCCCTAGGTGAGTAATATACTATTAATTGACGAAACTCCGTTCGGTTAGCGAATCGGTGGAGTTGCCTGCATTTTTCAAACCGCGTCACAAAAGTAGACGAGCAGCGAGACCGGATGATTCACGAAGACTCTCGAGGTCGCATCATGACGCATAATATATTTGAACTGCCGCGTTATACCAAGTTCGAGTGAACGCGCATTGCGATTCTTATTTGTTGATCGTTTGGAAGTTAAAAAACGATCCAAAAATGCCTTTCGGAGACATTTGCAGTGCCGAACTTCTTGTCGAGCGGAGAACGAGAGCGGCGCACGAGTGCTCGGCGCGTCGGTGGGCGGAGCTTGCGCAGCCGAAGCAGATCAGCCAGCGCCTATGGGCGCGGCCGGCTGCCATTTTGCCGGCCGCCTGCGCTCTGACGCCACGCCCACTCGCGTCGGTATAATCGCGTTGAATGAATACTGACGACTCGAATATTGGGCGTTTAAATTTTTTTTCATCGTTGTACTCAATGTATGCCCGTTCAATTTGTTCACCGGTTATAGGTGAAGTTGAGATTTTCCGTGACGGCTCTACTGGGCCATTAAAAATTAATGAAAAACCATAAAAAGTACACGCGACGAGATAGCCGTTAAGATCCGAACCGACTAAACAACGATACGACGCCATCAACCGCAGCCCGAGGCTACGTTTTTTTCAACGCGAACATTGACCGAGAATAGTTTGAATAAAAAGCGCTCGATTACACGCTTTGAACCGTTGCTTTTCCTACCTGGGGCGTTTTTGAGTGGTTGTTCGATCCGACCTAGGGTATAAATAAGAAGAGCTGGAAGAGTAGAATTATTCACTAATGCGCATCCGGCCAAAGAGATCACATCAGTCCCTCGGGTATTATTGCTTCGCAAGCGTCCTCGGGCCCAGTGGTCGCCCTGATGGAGAGGTGCGCATTATTGACGAAAACTACTATAATCTCTCGTGCAAGAATGCACTACGCTGTCTCGTTGCTTCTCGTGCAGCCATTGTGTACAACAGGGCAGTTCGGCACGATCGGCCGTTGCGCTGCTCGGGAGGACGTATCGAGTAATCGAGGAGTATTTCGTTGGCCGGTTGCACTCTTGCGAAAGCTGCGATTTTACGCCCACGAGGAACGTGACTCATAGCAAATCGGTTCATTTTACTCGCTCTCTCTTTCTTATTGTTATCTGCAATGATGCCGTTTGCTTCGGTAATTTCGATACATTTTGTACTTCGACTTTTAACGCTTGTATATACTACAGGTATTTATATAGAGCGAGCAAATGCCGCGAGGCCGCTCGTGTAATATACATCGCCATCTGGTGTGGTGCGTATGTTTGCGTTCGCCCTGCGGTGCGACATGCCTGCACTATATAACGTACGGATGAATGTTATCATTACGATAATTGTTACTGCGCTGTCGTTGCTGACGTGCCTGCGTGAGTTGCTTTTCTCTCGCTGCTCGTTTATAAGTAGTTCTTTCCTGTGCACACCAGTAAGTATGTAATATACAGACGGGCAAGTGAGTATACAGTTTTATGTTCAAGAGCGCGAGCAAGAGGCTCGTGAGAAGGAAAAAAAACGCCGCACGCGAGCTCGGTATAATACTTACCGACGCACACACGCGCGCACGGGTTTCTCTTTTTTTTCAGGATCTCGAGACGACGTATGGCGGTGATCCTTGAAAAATTCTATCGACCGATAGATCGGTTACTTACAATATTCTTCTGATGCAAAAGGTATCATTACAGTGGGATTACAATTTTTCCTTTAATTTTCCAAGAATTCCTAATGATTTTCCGATGTCCTAATGCGAAAATGCACAACGCAACGTTCAATTCAACATACTTACCAGAGCTATTGCTCCATGAATATTGTTTTTAAATGTATGTAGTGATCATGATCGAATGAGTAAGTGTGGGTATTTAATAGAACTACAGATGCTCAATTAAATTTCAATGTCTGCGTGTACTTGTACACCTCGCAAAAGTACACTCTATTATGTATCAAGTTCAAATTGATACAATGTTAATGACTCCTATACATACGCACGGGTCAGCGGCCCACGCCCCACAGCAGACCAGACAACAGTATAAAACGCAATTTCCGAGAAGCAGTTAGAGTCTATAAACCGACCGACTTGGTATTTATTACGTGGGACCTATCGCACGTGACGTCATAATGTGCATGCTCCGGTTTTATCATCGTAAAAGCTCGCGTCCTCGGTCCTATACGGTTACATTTCATTTGATTAGTCACCGACTGTTGCAACATGTCATATAGTCGGCGTATGAAATTTCATCTTGAATTTATGCGCGTAAGCACGTAATACAACCATGTAATATGTGTACTACTTGTGTAATATGTCTCTATCTACAAAACTGTAAATATTTTATAATATTGCGAGAAATAGTCGTACGATTTTCAAAAAAGCTCCAATATCTACAAAACGGAGCTGAAAGGGTAACAGTCCGACAGCTGTTGGCAGAACAATAATAATACAAATAATATACTGCCAGCAATTGAAAAATAAGAGAGTAATGAAGAAGAACGCAGTGCTGCGTAATACCTTGCTCCTCAAAACACGCCAACGACAACCCAAGCACATTCAATAAATACAGCACACAATCAAAATGGACATTTCCAGCAGGTCATTAATAAACGAGGCGAGCCTATGGGGCCCTGATGTGGGACTCCACATCGAGCTAAAGTGACGCAATTAACGAATCCCCCATCCCGTGTCGCGTACAATCATATCAGAAGACGTACACATTACAGAGGAAAAAGGGGCCCCATATGGCACTTAGGCGTGCGCGAGGTGGGCGCCAGCGGCGGCCGCGGGGGCGGGGGGGGGGGGGGGGGAGCCCCGATCGATACGATAAGCCCGCATCGCCCACACCGCGCGACAACTCTTCCTCGTCTTGGCAGCCAGGCGTCACGCATGCGCCCTCGGCGATCGACCGACGCCCGCTCGCCCCCGCACCAACGGCACACCTATATAGGTACTGTACGCGGGGTATGCGCGGAGGAGGCCGAGGACGCGGCGCTGGCTCGCGGGTGACGACGACGACGACGACGACGGGACGGGGGAACCTGGTTGGCCGACGTCGCCGGGTAGCGCGTTGTGCGCGCGCGCGCGGGAGGCCCTCGCGGCCAGATCGATAATTGCAGGATAAATCAGTCGCGCGCGTGGCTGCACGGCTGCGATGTGCTCGGGCGCTCTTTCTCTTTCTTCCGCCTCTCTCTCTCTCTCCGTGTGTCTGTGATACTTGGGTATGTATATATATGTATCTATATATTGTACGGGCTTGCGCTGCACGACGCTCGGGCCGGGTTCATCGCACCGCGAGCGAGCGATCCAGCGTGCGA
>JAPYYV010012377.1:0-20408 GCA_030522625.1 Copidosoma aretas | reverse complement strand
ACGATACATGTATACACGATATATATATATATATATATATATATATATATATACACATACACGATACATGCACATATATATTTTGGACTTTTTTGGAGCAGCAGAGCGTGCGCACACTGCGCAGTCACGACTCACGACACGACGGCTCGACGGCTCGTCGTCGTCGTCGTCGCGAGAGTTGCGAGTTTGTTGGCCTAAACTAAACCCTATACTTACTTACCTAAACATCAAGTGTATCAGCTGTAGTAAACCTTATACGCAGCTCGTCGTTGGAGCAGCCGCGCGAGAGTGCGAGCGGAGAACGACATAACTAATAAATATAGGATAGGAGGAGTGTAAAGACTATAAAGTAAAGGTGTGATGTCAGCTGCTGCTGCAGACTGCCTGTAAGTATATAATTACTGACTGCCAGCCAGGGCCTGCCTGCCAGGGCTGCAGTGCGTGGTGCAGTCAAAACGCGACTGCGCCATCAGTTTCGGGGTGCAGACTGCAGGTCTGCATTCTCTGCATATCGGGCAGCAACAGTATACTTATAAGTATATACAATATAAGTAGTAATAGCAGCAGATAGCAGCGACGACGACGGCTCCTGTATCTCTGTGCAGTGCGGGTAAGCCTGGCCTCGAGCGGCGAATCGGACGACGGTGGGCTCGCTCCGCCACCGCGCAAAAGGTCCCGTAGTTCCCTCCAGGCTACTCAGAGGCCAGCTGCCGTGGCGGACCAGCTGCTGCTACTGCACCCCAGCAGCGCGGAGCAGGCCCACCGTACGAACCGAGACGACGAGCAGGAGGATAGTAATCGAGACAAAGAGTCCAGCTCCAAGGACAACATGGATAGCACCTATCGGTCAGTAATACCCCTATATCTCAATACTTACTCTTCTACGAGAATCAGGGTTATCCTCGGGACTTTCGTGCAGATGCTGCTAGGTTCTCTCAAAGCAGGCGACGCTCATTGTCCGTCCATGTACGCCTACGCTATTCTCTCCCTCTCTCTCTCCCTCCCTCCCTCTTGCTCTTTTTTTTGTCTTATTTGTTCGTGTATACAAATTCACGCACACTGTTCGCATACATCTTATAATATCTTTTTCACTCCTTTTTTTATTTTTTAACCAATTATTTATTCTTTCGTGAAATCATTTATTTACATTTCATTATTAACCGACTCGAGTGTGTGTGTTCATGCAGTTATTGTTTTTTCTAACGATGATATTGTTCATGCATCATCTGCATTGTCGGGAGTCGCCGTCGCTGTTGTACTTCCTTCCCTTGAAATAGGACAGATAGATGGATGGATAGATGGATGATAATTTTTTTCCTTTGCTTACATAATGATTATTGTCGGCTGAGATTCAATTCGAACTTTTGCGTGTATTTGGAGCAGAACGATGCAGCAAGGAGCCAATGGTGCAGTGTTATCTCCAGGAACACAGCAGAACGGTACTACTGTGTCGGACTGTGGAGGGGCACAGACTAATGGCAACATTACTACAGAGACGGATGGTGAAACAGGGGAGGTCAATGGGGAGGAAACTAAAATCATATCTCCCAAGATCATGGACCAAACTAATCAGGACATTGTCAGATTGATTGGTCAACATTTGAAAACAGTTGGACTTGAGTATGTATTTGATTACATTGTCTTTCTCCTTTCAATCAGCTGCCACACGCATATATACACACACACGCAACCTTGTATTCTCACTGGAGACACTACTTATAGTTTTTTCTTCAAGTCATACAGAGCGCATAAGTATAAACAAGTGCAGACTATTGAAAACAAACAAAAAAAATTTCCAGTCGTACTGCCGATTTGCTCATGCAAGAATCTGGATGCCGTTTGGATCACCCAGCAGCTGCCAAATTTCGTCAACATGTCATGGATGGTGATTGGACCAAAGCAGATCACGATCTCAATGAACTTAAGGGATTTTTAAATAGCGCAAATCAGAGTCTTGTTGTAAGAAGGATTGTTGAATCATGAAAAACGATAAGGTGATGGAAAAGTTAATATTTTCTATTCTACAGGAAATGAAGTTTCTTCTGATGGAACAAAAATATTTGGAATATCTTGAAGATGGATTAGTACTCGAAGCCCTTCAAGTTTTAAGAAACGAACTAACACCCTTGGGACACAATACAGGTCGTGTTCATCAGCTGTCTGCATTCATGATGTGTAGCGGCAGAGAAGAATTGCAAGTAAGAACTTGATTGTGATTTTTTTGTGAAAACTTTAATATTACATACTAATAAGCAAAAGCACGATTTTGAAAAACAATATTATTTTCATCAAAGTCTCGAGCTGGTTGGGAAGGTAAAGGCCTCGAGTCACGAACTACTTTGATGGATAAATTACAAAAATATCTTCCCCCGTCTATTATGCTGCCACCACGCCGACTTCATTCCCTTCTTTGCCAAGCCGTGGAGATGCAAAATCAATTGTGTACATACCACATTACTCAAACACAGGTTTTACCATGTTTTTTATAATTTGCACATTGCAGTGTTCATTGCTATTATTACTACAATCAGTTTAAAAACAATTTTTGTAGACAAATTTGGAAAATGTTTCACTCTTGGTTGATCATAGCTGTAGTAAAGAACAATTTCCATGTCACACTATACAAATACTCAATGATCATTGTGATGAAGTATGGTTCTGCAAATTTTCTCCTGATGGACTTAAACTTGCTACAGGCTCAAAAGACATGACTGTAATAATTTGGGACATAGACCCTGTGAGTGATCGACTTATGTGCGCATACAGTATGATTGGATTGTATTCACAGATTTTTTTCTGTATTTAGGAATCATTGCGAGTGACGCATAGGAAAACATTAGAAGGACACACATATGGCGTTGCAATGATTTCCTGGAGTCCTGACAGTAGTCACTTGATTGCCTGTGGACCAGAAGATTGTCCAGAAGTGTGGTTGTGGAGCGTAGACACGCCCGATTGCGAGTTACGTGTAAAATTAACACAGAGCACAGAAGATTCTCTGACTGCCTGTGCTTGGCATCGCGATTCACAAAAATTTGTCACAGGTGGACTTCGAGGTCAATTTTATCAATGTGTAAGAAATCATTTTTTCCCGTATTATTAATAATAAAAGTGTTTTTTTTTTTACCCATTTTTTTGTGGTTTGTTTATTTACTGAAATTTTTTTTTCAGGATATTGATGGAAATGTTTTGGATTCATGGGAAGGTGTTAGAGTAAAAGGCTTGTTTTGTAGAAATGATGGAAAAACAGTTTTAGCAGCAGACTCTCATCATCGTATTCGTGGTTACAATTTTGAAGAATTAAGTGAATTTACGATGTAACTTTAAGCTTCTTCACTACAAATATTGGTTCAAAATTTGCGTTACAAAGTTTTAAAAATTTCATTTATTTATTTTAGATTGACGGAAGACCATCCTATTATGTCCTTCAGTGTTAACAAAGCAGATCGCCAAGCTTTGCTGAATGTTGCACATCAAGGAGTCCATCTTTGGGATTTACAAGACAGATGTTTAGTAAGGCGTTTTCAGGGAGTCACTCAGGGGCATTTTACCATTCATAGTTGTTTTGGGGGTGTCAATCAAGATTTCATCGCATCAGGCAGCGAGGGTATGTTAGGAATAAATAAAATTTGTCATCAATTCATAACTTACAGCTTTATTTTTCCCAGATAACAAAGTTTACGTATGGCACATAAAAAAAGAGCTGCCTATAGCTACATTAACTGGACATAGTAGAACAGTAAATTGCGTATCTTGGAATCCAGTCTACCATCAAATGATGGCTTCTGTTTCAGATGATTGTACAGTAAGAATATGGGGCCCTAGATCTTCATCTTCAGAAGGTATACTTATGATTTCAAAATCATATTGATCCAATCATTTTTTATTACGCTCTTGCTAGTAATTTAATTCATCAAATCAAATTTTCATTTTTTTATAAAGAAAACAAAATGCATCCAAGACATTCGATTTGATTTTTCCAGCATCAGAAAACATTTCAAATGGTAGTGGATGGTATGAGATGGTATCGTAGCAAACATGGTCTCAATCACACTCCAATTGCCCTGTGGTGTTCAAAAGACTGTCGTGTTGACTATCACTCGAATTCTCCTGCCCTTTAATAATTTTATTAAGCCTCGTGACTACTTTCGTTATTGTGTGATCTGTCGCGCATTAGAAAGTGAAAGGATCGAGAGGTATGTTTGAGAATTCAATTGTTCAGCAAAAATTGATCAAATTCAGAACTAAAAAATACTATATGTGTGTGTATATATATATACATACATACATACATAGCAATCAAAACAACGCTTGGAGTATTGTAATTTCACTATTATTCGAGTGAAACGCGATTCTGTACACGTGTATGTATATGCATTTATACATATATATGTATTGACTTAATTTTCTCCTGGCAAAATAATTTTTTTTTTATCAAAAGCATTTTCTCAAATACTATCAGCCGAAACATTTTTAAAAGAATAGATATTTTTTCACCAGTGGTTACCAAAAATTTTTTTGCCAGGATATTTATTAGACTGCAAAATACGTGATTAATAAAAGTAATACGTTGAATACGTTGGAATAAAATAAACTAAAAAAGTAGATTTAAGATATGTAATTTTTGAAATGAGAAACTTTTCAGAATATTTAATTTGTCAGATAAACAATTATATGAGTTTATTAGTTGTAAGAAAAAAGCATGGCAAAGTATTGTGCCAATAATAGATTTCAAATACACCAAATTTCGAGAATAAATGATGCCTTGACTTAATATAAATATATAAATATATATCTTTATAACGAATGTATTACATATGCTTTGTCGATAATTAATTTTAGTCGTATTTTCAAAAATAAATATACTTTTCTCTAATAGTTAAAAAATAAAGTTCAATTTATAAACACATATTTTTTGTATTTGCCATGTAGAAAGAAATCCATTTGAGCACAAAAATAAAACAAAATTGAGTAATGATTTGAAACTTGGGCTTATGAAATAAAATGTTAAGAAAAAAGTTTGTTTTACTGCAGTATAAAATTATTTACAAACGCATCAATTTTGTTATTGTACAAAGTTACATACCATGGTATGTCCGTTTTATTGTAGAATTTGTTCACTTCATCGTTTCCATTGTAAAAAAATTCATGAGAGGATTCAAATTGTTCGATTCTAATCTCTGTAGATGCTTTAAGTGAAAGGTTTTTTTAACTTTGCAAGTGTGATCTCAGAGAAAAAAATTGTTTCATATGTTTTCAAGAGTAATGGTCAAACGACAAATCCTTCATCATCGAAATAAACTTATGATGTACGGTAGGTTTAATATAAAAACAGGTCATTTGAACAATGCCGTCATTGAGCACTTAGGAGGTGGATAAACGGAAATATCCTAAGAAGATAGTAAATTAGATCGAATAGCGATTTATAGATAAGCAATTGAATAAAATAAGACAATGATTGCAGCTCGAATGATAAAATACTGGATCTTATTTATATTGAAATGGATTTTACATTCGGTATAATAATATAGATTAACTGTAAGTTAGTCAAAAACGTTGCATATTATCTATAGTTTAGAGTATCAAGTCGCGATTAAAGACAACGTTATTGTACAGATCAAACCAGAATCTAAAGATGCATCGATATTTTCAGTTTAGAAAGATATGCAGGTACATAGAAAGTCAAGTACAAAATTTGACCCTTGAGATGATTTGATTAGCAACACTCAAGAGGGTCTGGATACCATCTCACTTTGTATTATTGACTGTGCTATTTTCTGCAAATTCATGTAGACGAATTAGCAGATAATGGTATTTGCTTTGTGCAGTAATCTGAAACAACCGGTGTAATAAGCATGCAATAACCATATACTACAATAATTTCGTGTTTGTTATTTTCGAAGACGCAAACAAGTCTATTTGTATCGTCAAATTTATAACTTCTTAATTTGGATTCATTGTTGCATTAATTTATGCATAAATGAACTAGAAATATAAAAACTGACATTCATGTCGATGTAGAAAACTGCATAATAACGTCACTGACGGAAGGTGATGATCATCGAACTCAGATCTGTCTGTCAACTAATACCAATCGTAACTAATGGATGGTATAACTTTCGTAATAGAATGTTGGTTATTTCTACTCTACGGTTTAGCTAAACACGTCCACTATAAAATTTTTGTCTTAGAAACATATATTATGCCTTATGATTCCATTATGACAAAAATTGGATAAAGCTGTATAGAGCCGAGCTATACAGAGTAAAGCTGACAAAGTGACGGAACACTGCCATATACATAATTATAAGCTCTCCAAGTTACGGGATATACCGCCGCAGGGATCATTCCATTATACTGTTGCTCTGCTCTAATTTGGCAGCCTGCATACTTACTTATCTGAACCATACACATAATACACATGCATGCGCCAGTTGACAAATCACACGTGAGCCAGATATGGCACCGAATGTGTTCCACATCCAAATGTTTTGACAGGTCTCGTCATACGTGAGCCAGATATGGCACCGAATGTGTTTCACATCCAAATGTTTCGACAGGTCTTGCTCAGATAAGTAAATAAGTATGCACCATGGGAACTTGTTTTGCTCATGTCAGTGTTGTTGAACAATCAAACGAATTTTTTCTGGCGTTATAGTCTGACTGCCGTATGACGGTTTAAATTATATATTTAATAAAAAATGGTTGTCAGGAAAAATGATGATTCGTTATGGATTAAGTAGATATAATTATTTTGATAAAATTTTTGTAAGTCTCTGTCAGGATTTTTTCTGACCAGTCAGTCGCATCAGATAGTCAAGTTTACAACACTGGCTCGGGCTCATACGCACTCTTTACTCATTAGCCAATCAGAGAGTTAGAACAAGTTTCTGAAATATCAGTATAGGGTGCAAAGTACTTAAGTATAAGTACGAGCGCCCGAGAGGCGCGGTGTTGTTGTACTTACATAAGTATGTATGCTTGGGCCCTGGGGTGGTATGATGGTATATCAATATCATGTAACTTTCTGATAATGTATTTTCGACCTATTTTCGTCAACTTCTCATGCGCAAAAGCCTAAAATCAGTCGAAAAAACATTCTCAAAAGTTACATGATACCATCCCTGGGGTGGTATGATGGTATATCAATATCATGTACTTAACATTTGAGAATGTATTTTTGTTCGTCAACTGCTCATTTGCAGGAGCCTAAAATCGGTCGAAAAAACATTCTCAAAAGTTACATGATACGGCCCCTGGGGCGGAAGAGTACTTTGGGAGGTAAAGCGGCTGTTAGTTCCAAAGCTTGCAAAAAAAGTTGAAAATTGAACACATCTATGGTCTAATTTAATAAAACTCCCGTACTACAACTTGTTACCTAGTCTATTTTTTTTTTTTTTTTTTTTTTTTTTTTTTTTTTTTTTTTTTTTTTTTTTTTTTTTTTTTTTTGTTTTTTTTCCTTATACTTTTTGCTGAGTTACGTGGACTTGTTTTATTGCGTTAGATCGTTAAAGTAACATTTGATGTAAAAAAGCTGATACAGTAGAACAGCGTAGTGTAGATTAATTGCAGATTGACCCCATAATGAAGTATCTTCCTTTTCCCCCATATCACTGCCCCCTTGTTCAAAAATATACTGAAAAGTGTGGCAACATCTGACTTGCGAATAACCTCCAGCGAAAATTGTGAATTATGTTAAAATATTTGTGCATATCTTGCCATTTACGAATTGAATCAAGGCTTCACAGAAATATTAGTTTTCGTCAATGATCTGTATCTCTCCAGGGCCATCACTGGGCCCGCGGGCGTTTGCGAAGTAATAATACCCGAGGAACCGTTGGGGCCCCCTTGGCTGGATGCACATTAGTGGCGATTGGCGAAAACTACTATTTCCTCCTACCTCGGGCATTTTCGGGACATGTGGACGTTTGTTGCGCCCTCGGTAGGAAAAATAACGTTAGCCAGGAGTGCGCATCCGGCCAGAGCTTTGCAGGTCCCTTAAGCCTGGTGATCGCCCTGGTGGAGATGCCGCATCCATGACGAAATGTATTATTCAGAAAATTTGTATATTCCTCATTACACTTTCATTGATTTCATTTTAATTCAAACGTTACAGGGATGTTCTTTGCTCATTTTTCAAGTTTATAATTTATAATAATAAACCCTTTGTCGATTGTAATTCTAATCGACCACCTGAAATAAAAACTTGACTGTCCAACTCTTTAATTTTTAACGACGTTCAGCATTATGTCTAATATCAATTATTTATATTACAATTCGTTTTCATTTACTGCACATATCAAATAAAAAGTCGAATCTTAATATTACTTGATTAAGTATATCGAAGGTAATTAATACAAAAGTCAGACTTTCAATTTACATGCAATTTAGAAAAATTATTGGTGCTAAGATAAATATCGTTTAACTTTTAAATGAAGCACATGCCGGAAAATCCATTACGATGAATAAAATTGCAATGAAAAGTTTTTGTTTTGTACATAGTCAAGACAGAGCTTTTTAATAAAAATTTCAATATATTTTAATGGTTTGCCCAAAAAAATATAAATCACTAAGAGTGTCATAGCCAGTAGAATAAAATTTGTAAATCTGGATTTTTGTTAAAAGTTTTTTTGTAGATTTACTAGCGTTGAAAAAAAATCAGACCAATGCACAGCGTACAGTATGCTTACAAAAAAAATAAAAATTGTACATGATTTTTTCTTAAAATAAGCCATCAAATGTCCATCAGCTTATCACTTTACTACTTTAATGTTAATTAGAAGCCCACAATTTGAAACTCTTCGCATCGAAAGTTTGCAATAAGACATTTCAGACATTATTCGTAACTTTAACTCTACGAACAAGCAAAGTAATTTAAGTCAATTTTTGTGAAAAACCACCAGTAAAATAACGCATGTTATAATACTGTTATGATGTTCTGATATATAGGCCTATACTATACGACGGATCAGGGTTACTTCAGGCGCCGCCTGACTAAAGTCAAGCGCGCTTTGCGTTCAAGTTGCAACATGAAGAATAATCGTTAGGTAAACAATTAAATAATTGATAAACTACAATGTTCTTGCCTTGATGGCTTTAACAACGAATTGGACTGTCTTTTTTGTTGCAGTCCTTTAACTTTTTCAGGTGTACTCACCAAGCTGAAAAAAGAAAAGCAAATGTATACATACATACTTGTTGTTTAAAGTGTACCACTTACCATCTGACGATGTTGAACAATTTTAGGCGGTACTGTTAAAGTTTTAACTGTAAAGTTATGAAAATTAGGGTATAAGTCGAGATTGCGCTAATTGTCCAGTCCAAACCATCCCTTTTATTAATATGTTAATATATTGTAGGCAGCATTTTTATCCCTGACACGAGTTTTCTTGCAATGGAAGCAGCGCACGAATCTTTTGAGTTGATTAATCACTGGGGTGCGAGTGCATAACTTTTTCAGCTTCGACTGAAAGATCTGAACGAATAAAGTTTGGTCTTGAAGGCATCATACGCCGTATTCAAGACGTAAATCGGTTTGTCCAGATCCTTCAATCAAAGCTAAAAAAGTTACGCACTCGCACCCCTGACTGCAGATTGTGGCAGTAACTGCAGAGCATCGTGGTTCGAAACTCGTTACAAGGATACATAATTGTCTACCATATATTATTGTCCATACCATATTGCTGTTTGCGCACATATAGTACTATTCGCAAGGCATTTAAACCACCTGCCCATGCCGGTTGCGTTTTGCTTCAAGCACTCTAAACGCTTCCGTCTGTCTTTTTCGTTCAAAGAAAAAGCTAAAATATTGTACAAAAATAGTTTGTACTACAGTAAAATATTCAAGGTTGATAGGCAAATTAAATTGTAAAGTTCCCTGATTCTGCGGAATCAACTGCATCACATGTAGAATAAATCCTTCTGTCTGGTTTTTGCCCGTATTTTTGCTCTCTTTTGCCTTCTCTTTGATTGTTTCGCCCGAGGAATAAATATTATTACAATCGCAGTAGGCAAAGCAAACTTGTTCTTTATTGTTTCCATAAATTTCAATTTTGTTAACATATTATTTGTTGATAGTGTTTTCCCTGATCGTACACGTATGTATATCGTATAATTAGAGTAGTCAGCGCAATCATCGTGATCGATTTTTCGCAAAAAAAAAAAAAAAAAAAAAAAAAAAAAAAAAAAAAAAAAAAAAAAAAAAAAAAAAAAAAAAAAAAAAAAAAAAAAAAAAAAAAAAAAAAAAAAGTGATGTGGTAGATTTTTTGATTGATTATCACGAAATTATTTTCAGTAAATAGAGAGAAAAAAAAAAAAAGTATTTTGATACAGTTTTTGGTTAACTGTCATGCAGTAGAATATTACAAGCAATATGGAAAGTAAACTATGAGTTTGTAAAGTTGCTATGCTGAATTTGGGTGGGATGATTATCAGCTTTAAATACAGTAACTTTTTTAGTGTTTGCAGCATTTGTCTGATTTTTTCCAACATCTAGCGCAACGAAAATTAGTATGTTGACGTGAAATTTTGTAGTAATAATTATGTAATAGTATGCAATGCCATGTTATTATTTAATACAAGAGGAGTCGTACGTCTGTGTTGGAATTTTCTACTATATTCAACTCAAACGCACGTCTTGCAAGATATTGCAAGATCTTAATATGCGCATGTATGTACATACTTACAAATATAATGTACGCGGATATATATATATACATAAGAATATTAACATCGAACTATTTTTTACGTGTAATAATTGCTGAGACAATTGCACTGCTTAATTAAACATTTAGACATCGACATGGATAATATCGGTATGAATTTGGTTCGTTGGACATCAAAGTAGTCTGATTCGCGGACAAAACGTAAAATAAAAAAAAATTGTATAGAAATGTTTTCTTAATAATAAATATACATATGAGAAAATATGTATTAAGGGAAGTTATAATATAGATGTTCGACTTTTAAGTATGTATTGTTCAATAATAATTGTAAAGTAAAATAATATTGTACACGATGCAATATGTCATCGACTGCTGGATGTAATTTAAGTGCCTTAGCACTTGTAAGTTCCGTAACTGAATGATAATTTTTAATCAAATCGATTGCCACTTAGCTGAAATAAAAAGTAATAAATTAAAAAAAAAGTGACCATCTGAAAAATTTGAACAACTTTTTTTTAGTATTATAATCATCACAATAAAATGTACCCTATGCCGCTACTTTACGATATGTTATGCCTACTATATAACGGTACAATAATTGAATACAGTACATTAAATAAATCAAACATTGTATATTATACAAAAACAGGAGCATAATAAGTGGACTTACGCAAAGCAATAACGTTGTATAAACTGTTGTCATCGCATACATGATCTAAATAGTGATTGCAATATTTTTTCGCAATCGAACGATTTTTTATGAATCATCAAACAACTTGTCTCTTATACACTTGATATTTATTAAAACACTTAATCATTAAAAAGTTATTTTGCTAGCATCTTTTTAATAAATTACACAAAATCATTTAACATGGAAATATTTTACATATAAATTCCACATGCTGCTACTAAGTATATATGGTCTATATAGAAATCAGCAGGATTTTGCAGATTTATCAATTCGGACCATATCACCAATATTTGTTTGATTTCTCCGGCTGAATACTTTTTGATGGTGGATGATGGTATGTAAGCAAGAGTTCTCTTGTCATTAATAAATTATGCATAATATATTGAGATAACTAATTACAGTGGAAAAAAATTTCATACCTTTGGTAGACCTCGCTCTTAGACTTTTAAATTTCAAATGAATAAATATAGTTTACCAAAAAAGCCAAATTATATGTCGAAGTACTAGATATTTATTTTTATCGATGGTACATTCGTCTTTATTTTCGATTGTTTTGAAATATATTGTGAGCATGCAACTCATTTTACCGAATTGTTAAAATCATAAAATGAACATGTTTTCGTGTAGCAGGGTGCCCTGAAGTATGCATGCTTGATTTGAAAAAATCTCAACCGATTATTAATTAACTAATTCATTCTTTATTGTTTCCATGCAAATTCAGGCTGCTCAAATAATTTGATGATAATTTTCTTATTCACGGCCTCGCCCCACCACATGCGCAAATATTTACTAAATTAAAATAAAACATGCAAAATTTTCAATACATTAGATAGCTATCATCCGTAATAGTACACTGCATTCATTGCTTCTATAACATAATAGCCTCAGTAGGATTGAAACAAAACCTGGATTCTTTTGGTAGGTTCACAGACGTTAGAAAATTGACCAACGTGTAGCATTGTATATGTATAAGCTAGCCCCTAATTTTTATTTATTAATTTTTATGCATTTCTTCAAACACCCTTCGAATCCTTTCCTTTTCTAATACGTTTATTTATATTTGTTTCTTATTTTTTTTTTTTATACGCGTATTTATTTATGCGTATCGACGGCTTCGACGAAAAGAATCAACACAAAGTTTTTGAATGTTTTTTTTTATGTTATAAAAATCACGGAATGTTGGCGAGTGGTTAATAGGACTTTTTTTTTTATTCGATTATTCATTTCCCGGAGTCATTTGGTAATATTGGATAGTAATATTATAAGACTTATGTATTATAATTGGAACCTAGCGAGTGTTGATTCTTTTCGTCGAAGTGGTCTTAAATATTGTTTCTTTTGTCCGAGCACAGCGAGTGTTGCTAGTTATAGGCTCGGAGGGGTCGCGAGTGTTACTTCTGTTCCTCTAATGGCAGCAAGTGTTGTTTGTGTTTTCTTCGGAGGAGTTTAGTGTTGCGTGTGTTCTTTGGAATCTGAATGTTGCTTCTTTCCTTCTGAGCCGTCGGTATCTGTTTGTATGTATCACTTTAGAGAACATTGGTGATAGCAGTTATTTCCACGACTTACACATCCTTAAAACATGTGTGCCATGTTTAATTCATAGCATAAATACTTATTTAGAAACTTATTAATTTTGTTTGTATTTGTAGCTAAAATATCTAATATATTACTTCTTGTACTATAAATCAAAAGTAATGCAAAGTTAATAGAACTTTTAGATAATGTAATATGAACACTATAGAATACGCATGCTAAGTTTCAGAACTAATATCGATAATATATATAAAAAATTGCTATTTCAGCCTCATTTAAAATTATATTGATTGTGACAGCATTGAAAACTCATGTTGTTTTTGTGTCACTGTAAATCAACGAATAATGGTAGATGCTTGAGAAACTAATAAAATCTACTTTATACGCATTAAAAAATTAAATATATTTTTTTGAGAATTTTTCACCGTCCAGCAAGTGAGTAATATTCATCCAAAACTGATCAGTGGAAACCAACTATATAACCTCGAGACAATTAAACATCTTCCAAATCCTGCCTCTTACCGGACGTATATGTATAACAGTTAATACTGAAAAAGTTACGTATTATTAACGTTAAAGTAACGTATTTAACGTTCTTTAATATCTTTAAGTAATGCTCGCAAAAGAAACGTAATAAGTTATATCGAGTGCAATCAGCTGATCATATTACGTTGGGTACACTAATTATTTTCGGACAAAATCAATTTCACGACATTTGAAGTTATCATATCATTTTACTAACTGTCTTTCCGATCAAAATGATTTTAAATGTACCAAAACATATTAGTTCTCAATCTTTTTATGCTTCGTATACAGTGCAGTTGGAATACAAATACCGATATTCACAAAAGCAAGGAAAATATTTTAATGCAACTTTTCTTCCAGATTCGAACTTGAGTATAACTTAAAAAATCGTCAATTATAGAAAATACCATACAAACTCTTTGATTCATAAATTATTTATAAGTTTATTTTGATGTATGTTACAAAAGAAGCAAAAAAATCAATGCTCTATGTAATAACAGCTCTTTTAAATGATCGCTTGAAAGTTATAGTAGAAATTATCAGAATACTACATATTAGCAAACTATTTCAAATAGTATTTCAATAGCGAAATATTTCATGTAGTATTTTAAAATAAGTTGGTAGTTAGCAAATGCAATTTCAATATAAACTCAAAATGAAGGGGAATTATTCTTGAAAATAATTTGGAAACAATTTTTTTTGACAAATGTTAATTTTTATTAATATATAAATCAAAATAAGTGTATAAAGCGCTCTCTTACGACAAGTAAATACATAATAGAAATTAAAATCATATTTAGATCTGCCAATCTTCGTGTGCATATATATAAGTACTTTCGTGCAATCGTGTGCGTCCATGCAACGAAATGAAAAAAATTATATTTCGAATGAAACTTCACGTTTACCTATTAATGGTGGTTCGAAAAATTATCTTGGACAATGATACTGAGTCTAGAAATTTCGTACCCACTTGTATGTATGTATGTAGTGCAAGCTGTAAATGATACGCAGCTGGCAGCAACTACAAAAGAAAGCATGTATTCTATGCAATACAAAACCGTTCATAAAACAAGAGGGTGGAAGTGAAAGCAATTAATCAGCAGATTCTTATAATTTTAAAAATGCTAAACGTACCCGGTCAATCTTGCAAAAAATTATCTGTTATGAGTCTAAATTATTAAGTTTGGAACTGATCTTAGTTTGATCGTATTAATATTTAATGAATTCAAAAAATTGTGTTCACTCTAAGGAAATGATGTGATAACTTTTGTTTTGATCGGTTAAGAATTGTTAAAATAAATTTTTTGAAAATATTTCAACTGCTTTTTAAGACTGATAAAGATTTCAATAGTAGTTTTCGTACCTGGTAGCGCATGTTCGCCAGGGCAATTTAAATGTCCGAGGAACCGGTGAAGCACTGAAACCCGAGGGTTATTTGTGTTAGCCCTGGTGAACATGTGCCACTAGGTACGAACACTATTTTTCCTACCGAGGGCGCAGCTAGGAGGACAAATATTTGTAGCAAAGTACGTTCAGAAAAACTTTCAAATAAGCCTTATTAAGTTATAAAATATTGATTAAATCAGAAATTAGGACTGGTCGTGCATTAATTTATCAGAGTACTCACTTTTTATTTATCGAGTAGTCGAATTGAAGTATGACTACTCAAGTGGCTTGCGCAAATTGGGTGAGTTAAAAAAATTTTAAGTTTCCGACTGGGAATGTGTTTCCCAGCTCTGCGGCTGTTCCATAGATTTTTCCTCAAAAATAGGAGGGGAATTTTTTAAATTAAAAAGTTAAGTAAAATCGGGACCAAAAATTTTTTACCAAAATAAGATTAATTCAAGCCAGTTGTAGTAATAAAACAGTGAATCTAATAATTTCAGTTCTAAACGTTTCATAAAATAATTAAATTTTAAATACACATAATTCTTACCCAGATTTCACAAAGCCCAAAAATCCACCATAAATAGTAAAAATCATTCATGCTTAATCACTCATCAAGCTTTTTATTAAACAGCTCGTTTTTTAATTTTACACTAATACAATAAATAAAAGACGATTAAAATTTTGTTATCCATAGTAAGTTGCTAAACTTAAATTAAACCATAAATGAACTTCTATTTATTATGAATTACGTTAGCTTACAAAGCCTTATTAAGGACATAGTACAATCCATAAAAACTAGTTATTTCCATGAAACATTTAATAGTTTCACTTGTGCTACGCTAAGCTTGTATTGCCTCTATTTACTTTTACCAAACGATTAATTTTATATTGATCTCAGTTAGTTTTCGATAAACTATAGACTATAATGATACTTGAAATTTTTTCGGTGTAACAGTGCATTCAGATACAAAAGGTATACTATTGTATTTCTATATCAACTGACCGTTCTATATTAGTGTGCTTCAATATTTTGGTACATAACGTGTTATACATGTGTATATTAATTGCAGTATAAATGCCAAATTTTTGTTTCCATATCGAGATTAATTTACATCACAGAAAAGTGAAATCATGTTTGTTTCTGTATTAAACATACTGAATGTTAATTAATTAATTTATTCATAACAATATATATCTTCCGCTTAGTACTATGATTATGGCCAAGCTGATACTTACAAGCGACAATTGTCTTTTCTTTTACTCTGTCGTAACAATGAATAATTTTGAGTGAGAAAATTTTTTGAAACTAAAGAAAAATCTGAAAATATATTGAAATCATAATTGTACATCATACACATTTCATTTATTCCTTTCCACTTGTTATTTCTAATATTTTTGGGTACAATTAAATGTTAACGTTAAAGCTATAATATTAAAATATAATATTACTAGTCAAATTTTTTTTTCATGGTAAAATTTTGAGAGTTATTTGCTGTGTGCAAGTCATGGGAGGGGAACTCTGGCATTGAATGTCACTTTTTAACACTTACTCTTGTAAGAAAATCCTGCAAAAACAGTGAAAGCAGCCTCTTTAAGTAAGTTTACTACACACGATTAAACATAGAAAGTGCTATACTTAAAATGATTTAAATATTAATATTTAACTTAACACATCTCATCTTAAGAATCTTTTAATGTACTTTGTGCAAAGTTTATTATCATTACTATTATACTCAGATCGTATTGGAAAAAATTGCAGAGGAAAAAAAAGTTTGAAAATTTCTGGAAAATTTGTTCTCACAATTCCTGTACGTTTTATAATGAGTCTATCACACTTGTTTTTGGGTGACCAAGATTTTGTTGGGTTGTCGCTGGATGATTTTTATTTTTGTGAAATTACTCATCCATACGCATGTAACATAATTCGGTTTTATATGTCGCAAATACAAATAAATAATCAGATGAAAACTATTGATCTTGAGAAGAATTGTTATGATGTAATATTATAATGTTTTATACGTCTATAAAGGTGGTTCTTTGGTAGTATATATATATATATATATATAGAAATGTAGCTATATAAAAAGCGCTTGTCACAAAGATACGTTTAACTCGCCACCATCAAGACAAAAAAGCTAAATGAATTATTCCCAAAAAATTCACGGAGTAATTGTCAATACTATTTAGATAGTTGAAAAACGAAACTTGAATGTATTTGTACAGTAGAAACCCAAAAAAGTAATGTGGTGAAAACCGCGTTTAGCGTGATAATAAAATAATTATAATTAATAAACTGTTTCTCCGCCTTCATAATTAATTGGTGCGGCAGCAACACGCTGGCAAGGCAGGTATAGGATAACTATACGATATCGTGCAGCCGCGACAATCTTATGTATACATAATAGGAGCATCTCCGATGTTGTTTTATTTGTAAAAAAAGGCGTTGACACGCTTATGGAACAGTAAGCATGTTTTTAGTGCTTTTTCATCAAACGTTAATGCCGATGATGATGATGATGTTTGTATTTGTTCTTTATTATTTGATATTTATTCACTAAGTAATATTCCGCGAAAAATAGTTGTTTATAGTAATAAAACATATTTTTGTCTTGAGATTACTGCCAGATATTAAATAAAAATAATCAGGTAAAAGGATTGCGAAAAGACGTTTTAAAATAACGCACATTGCAGGAACTAAATTAAAAACCAATTTTTTAATTTATAAACTAGATCTTATTTTTTATATAATTTATTATATATAGAAGATCTCAAGGATCATGTGATGAATTATTTTTGTTCTTAAACGTAACCTGAGTTTTTTCTCAAACAAGACATCTTGATCGGCTTAATAATAGTAATATTATATACCCTGCAAGTTTAAGTTTGATCCTTGGTTAATAAAAATGCTACATATACTGCGGACTACTACATTGAATAACACCTTATTCGGTGTTTTTAAGAAAAAAAATTGTTTAATTTTTTTTTTCACAGTTAAAATATCGAAAAAGATTGGCATTGTATTTTTTCTTTTTGCACATGAACAAAAATTGACAAAGATACAAGCGTGTTGAAGTTCTGCGTGCAGACTTCATAAAAGTAGTATAATTGATCATTGAACATCACCTTGGTGACGTCATTTGCCCCCCCTCCCCCCTCCTGAATTTCATCTGCTATCTCCGCCGTTCTTTGTTTATATGAAAAAAGATAAAAACACGTATCAAATATTTTCTGATGATTTATCTGACGGACCAAATGGATTTTTTGGTGGAAGCACCCAATTAAGATTCATATAAGTTCACGCGATTGATTTGCTTCCACTCTATGAGTTGGTCGCATTCGAAAAATGTTGAAAAAGTTACTGTTTTTCAAGTGACTAACAAAATATTAATATATTTGCTGAGATCTCGAGTGTCTTGAAAAATACTTCGATAATTGATATCATGCATTGTACTGCTCGTAATATAATGAAAAATATTTATTTTCCTACTTCTGTGAAATAAATTACTTGTGCTGATGAAATAAAAATATTCAGTTTTGGAAAATTCCTTTAATTTTTTCAAACTTCCCGTAGAAACATTTCAACTGATATTTTATGTTTATATTAAGGGTGTTTATAAGACTTTTTCGAGACTTAAAACTTTCGCTTGGAAGAATATATTGTATCTTCAAAGTTCAAAGTTGATTTACTCAAAAATGGTCTTTTTTTTGTGATTCAAAGTGGACTGCTCCAGAGTACGAAACGGTCTAATTGAAGTGTCAAGAATAGACCACTTCATACTATACGAAAGTTTTTTTTTTTGTGTGCAATGTTAAGTGCCAAATATAAGGGACTACGTTCAATTCAAACAAAGCGTAAGTATTATACTTGAATCGTTATTTACGTAACAAGTGCGGAAAAGACGATATCCCGCACGGGTGTGAGTCAATCTCACGAGTGTGGAAAATTCGTCCCGCACGAGTTGCGTACAAGATTTTTCGCAATATGTGTGAGGAAAATAAAATGATACATAAAATAAATTTAAAAAAAGTATAAATAATTTGTGTTGTTGTTTATGACGTATATTAACACACGTATACATACTAAGGCACTCGCTCGTGCACCAACAAAGTGATGAATGTCAGTATCATTATTCAAAGACCATTGCGGTCTATAAAAATTAGTAAAAAATATTTAGTGAAATAGGCGGTGCGGGGTCCAGGGGTGGCAGCCCCGGTGGGAGTGCAGAGGGGGAAGCCCCCCCACTTTGGAACAACAAACAGGATCGTTCAACAAATTGATTTCATGCGATTGTAATGGAGAAATTACTATAATTGATTTAATATGGAAAAAGCAGTTATCTTAACAGATTATTATTTTTATCTTGAAATTAGAATTCCCAATTTTATTCTAATACATAAATACATGTGTATAATGTACCTGATACCAAAACGTCACGTGACTACACCGTCGAAACCTTTTTTTTTTCCTCATTTTTCCCCCCAACTGTATGAGCTCAAAAATGGAAAAGATTATTACCATTTATACATCAGATTATTATACAAGATTCACAACGCTGCTCAAAATAGCGTTGTACTGATTTATTAAGAAAATGTTCATAGTGTTACACAAAAAATTTTGTTGTGCGGCATTCATTTATGCCGCACACTATTGCGAAATAGTTATTTACCTTTTTACCTAACAAATACGGAAAAAACGATTTCCCGCAGGAATAGTAATGGACGGGCACGAATGTCCGGAGTTATCGACATCAGGCCATCAGCTGCCATCAAGGACGACAGTGACAATCAGTGTGCAAATCAGTGCAATGTCCATTATCTCACACGAATAAGTACTGCATGGCCTGCCGATTTATGATCGATGGTGCGTCGTCGGCGTTTTCGTTTTGGGTTTATATTTTCTGCAGGTTTGGCTCGCCAACTCGCCATCAGTCTATCAGAGTATCGGACAATCGGACCGCCTAAGGGCTCGGTCCCATGGAGTGCGTAACGCGTACGCGTAACCATTTAAGCCCATGAGAGTGAGAGAGAGTTTCGCGTATTTGACCTCTCTCTCACTCTCACGGGCTCAAGTGGTTACGCTTACGCGTTACGCGCTCCATGTGACCGCGGACCGCGGCAATAGCCAGCGGAACGTCACGGCGGAAAGAAAAAAGAGTTTCCCCACCACCAATTCTACGAGTGACGCGTTCCGCTCCCGCTGGAAAAATTGTCTATCGTGCACATGGAGCGGAACAAAGCGGAGCGTAACGGCGGAATTGAAAAAAAATATCTTATAACTTTTTATTAAACTTATTATCATACTATCTATGCACATTCGTAGTCTTATGGCTTGCATAGTAATGGTTTTATTGCAAAAAATCACACATAACTGATAAAAAGTTGTACCAAATATACAAAATCAAGTGTTTGCCGCTGGAAAGCTTGTTTCTCGTGTTGGATGCTGTCATGACCAGTGATGCCAAAGACGGTACCCAATCGTATTGTAAAGTCTATCTATATAGTACACTTTAACATAGGTTTGATATATCTATCTGTATCGGTTTGGGTACCGTGTTTGGCATCGCATGGTCATGACACTCATGACGCTGCCCTTCAGGTGCATTTTG